>WBMV01006668.1:0-100346 GCA_013396655.1 Campylorhamphus procurvoides | reverse complement strand
GAAATAGAGAAATAAATGCAGAAATAGGGAAAGAAAAAAGATTAGATGCAGGAAAAAGAAAGCAGAGGGGAAAAAAAAGCAAACAAAAAAACCCCAAGAATCAAATTGGAGAGAAACCTGAGATGGCAAGCATGGCAAGAAAACTCAAGGAGAACACAATAAGTAGCCAGAGGAGCCTTGCTGAAGAGGTTGGGCTGATATGAAATAACATTTAGATATTTTAACAAGCAGGCACAGTGGGCTTTGATTTGAATGCAAATATTCTTTACAGCTGCATGCAAATAAAATTCCAGTGTGTTTTTTATTCTAAGAACAAGAGCATAGTGGGTGAATAGTTGAAGTCTTTTTTCATAAAAAGATACGTATCAGGGCAGCTGTATTGATGGACAGAAGCGAGAAATTATTAGAATAGTATTCAATTGGGTTTTTCAGCTACCAATGATGTCGCCCTTTTACAAGCATCTTGTGAAGGGGCTGGTGAGGCGGGTACACAATGGTCTACGTTTGTTGCTGTTTTCATCTCTTTAAAACTGAGGTGAGCTAAAGCAGTGCAGGCCCTTTATGCATATACATATCACATTAGGAGATTTTCATTAAAATTACTTGCCTTAGTTTCAGTCTGCCATTGAGTTAGAATAGTGACTATGGGGAAGATCAGAAAAAAATTCAAGTGATCTGGTTGAAGTCAGCAGTACCTACAGGAGAAACAATGATTTATATCAATGCAGTTTCTGTAATGCCCAAGATCTTTGTTCAGATTCCTTTAATATCAACTGTAGAATAAAACATAAATGATGATAGAAGTTAAATCAGACTCTACAGTCCTATTGAAGGTATAGGAAATGAAGAAATAAAAACCTGAAAATGGTGCTTCCTTATTTCCCCCCAAATATAAACTCTTATCATATACCAATATAATTGGTATTTCTGCTCCCAGTCTCTCTATGTGCACATGAAACATTCTCTCTCAGCACACACACCTGTATAGTTCCTTCACTCTGATGCCTCTTCTAAGTGAAAGGGTGTGTCCAATTCAGGCACTGTGAGCTGCCCCAATTTCATCACATCTTATAAAATCCAGCACTTTCCTCAGCCCCACTACTGCACTTGTGGAGCTGTGTGAGGATCTCAGGGTGGTATATACACATCAGCACTGCAACTAAACATTGGAGTAGCCCCTTCACAATGTGATTTTTGGATTTTTGAAACTGATTTTCTTGGGAGGGGGGCTAGAGGGGCACCACTCCTGGTTTTAGAATGTAAGGGTAGACAAAACCACTAAAATCTGTTCCGCCTTGGAGGACTACTAAAAGACAATAATAATTGTACAAAAGGCTGGAGCTCAAGTGAGACAGATACGGTATTGTTTGGAAAGTTCAGCTGTGACTTCACCTCTGCTGGACCAACTCTGGTGAAATCTCCGTGTAAGACACCACTCTGGTTCCCAGCAGTGGCTTCTTTAGACAGCTCTGGTTACTGCTCCAGTGTTCAATTGCTGTGCTGCAACAAGAGGATTAATCCTGCTGTCTTTGCTCCAGGGTTTGTGATGTCCAGAAAAGATGGGAGAAGGGGAGAGAGAATCCATCATGTCTTTATGGGCACTTTACTTGTGGTTGCAACCTCATCTGTATGGAAAACTTGCATCAGTTGAATTGAATATGATGTTTCTATGTGCTCCAGAGTCTGTATGGATACACACATAACTGGACTTACTCGAGGGATTTATATATTTGTTAAGCTTAGAGTGTTACCTGTCCCCCTGAGAGAGCAATTTTGGAAAAAGTTCCCAAAGAGTAGCCATATTTAAGCTCAGCTGCTTGAAGAAAGGGGAGCATGGAGGAACAGGTGAAACAGCCGGAAAGAACCAGCCCTGAAACAGTGCAATGGATCAGAAAGCAACAATGTTTGTGACAGTAAGAACTACAGAAAGAGAAGAGAAGGAAACCCCAAAGCACAGCAAGTGAAGAAGGAAGATCCTGACAACCCACTGTAACCACCTTGAGCATGAGAAGCCTGAAGCACATGGCCAAGTCAGCAACCAAACAGCAAAAAGCTCCCTGATTTCCTCTTCTTGTGTTCAGTTCTTCACAATGCTGAACTTATTTGAAGGATCTGAGCTTAATAAGAGTTTCATGGACTACCTTAGTGTATTTTGTGACTGTGAGACTGCCTGCCCTCTAAGCACTGCCTTGTTGATTTGGAAAGAGAGGGGTGAAGAATTCCTTATTTTTGTAAACAGGACATCAGGAAGCATGACTTATAAGTCAAAAAGAGACAAATTGTGTCAAGGCTGCTGTATTTTGCAGTGTTTGCACTTCTACAATGGTTTGGATACAAAGTCAGAGGTGAACCTCTGAAATTTTGGAATAGATGGATCAGGCCTTGAACTCACATCCCTTCCCTCTGACAATCAGCAAAACCAGTAGAACTACTGCAGGATGGTGGGAGACCTCAGGTTTTAGTGGAGCCCATCAGCAGTGTGCGTCCCAAGAAAATTAATTTCAGACCCAATTCACATGACTAGTAGTGCTGCATTATTGACATGATACATTCACATATCTTACAGCAGCTCATTAATTTCTTATCACTCAGATGCAACTTAATGCCCAGTTACCATGAGGATATGTGAAGGCCAAGGAGACACAGAGGGAAAGTGAAAGAAATCGGCAAGCATTTAAATGCCTCTCCAAGACCTTTAAAAATAGTATGCCCCAGGATCACTTACCTGTCTACTGTCTGGGGTGAAATGCATCAGGAAATTTTAATTTCCAGGAAGGCTGGTTTTGTGTCTTATCCATGCTACCAACAGTATAGCATTCCTGGTAACATAATGGGATCAGTACCAACTGGGAAGGAAGATAACTTCTTGCTGAATCACTGTCATTGCTTCTGATCTTAGGCAAACACCTACAGGCACTGGGGTCAGCACTTAAGGGAATATGTGTATGGAAGTGTTTCCTTTATGAGTCATGCACACCATTTACTGCGGCACAGTTCCTCACATTATGCTGTGACATTGATACCTGAATTTTTAGAGGGAAGAGTGCTTCACCTTGAGTCATCAGCTGTCCCCAGGATACCTTGTGATGGAGGACAGCAGCCTACAAATCACAAGACAGCAATGTGACTGAATGAGAAGAGAAGGTGCAGAAGGATGTTAATTATTCATATCTCCCAGCTGTGAGGGCTGCCCAACTATCTTTGTCAATGTCATGGGGCAAGGATGAGGGGGAAAACCAGAGATTCTTAGATTCTTTTTTGTCTCAAAAGGCAAACCGGTTAAACAGTTGTGGATCCAGCAGACAATCAGTAGAGCTAAGAGGCGATCCTTCATACCAGATGGAGGCCCGCAGACGCAGAGCCACATCTCTTGAAGAATGTGTGTGGACTGCAAGAGGAAGAAGGGGCGTTCTCATGCCATTGTGCTGTGGCTCCCTCCGGTGTCCACCGCGAGCAAGAGCAGCAGGATACCTCCAGCTATCTCTCTGCGGCATGTCTGGCCTGTAAAACACTGAATTGCTTCTCAGCCAGCGATTCCGTCACCAGGAGCATCGCGGTCATCCGCGCCAAGCTCTTCAATGGAGGGGTGTTGCTACCACCAGAGGACTGCCCACACCGAGCAGCTGGGGGAGGACATAGTCTTCCAGTTTGAAAGAAGGATTTGAAGCTCAAAAACAGTCAGCAGAAGCTTTGCTTAGGACTGGCTGTGAAGCCTGTGCTCTGTGGGAGATGGTGGTACATCAACATATTGGTGGACCAAAGCATTTGGCATCAATGAAAATTTCCTAATAAATGTGTTCAAAGCTCACAAAGGTTTCAGGATGCTTTAGTTATCCAGTTAAGCAGTAACAGAGGCTTGAATGACAACAGAGAGGCATAGAGAAAAACAAAAACCAAACCAAAGTGTATGGAAAATTGTAGCCCAAACATGCTATGAATGTGGACTTCCAGAAAAAGCCAAGGATCTCAGAGGATTCCTCAGCCTGGGGTGTGATTATAATTTCCATAACATTCTTTTGGTTGTTTAATTACCTCTCTAGCATTTCCAGTGCACTCAGTTTTAATCTGTCCCTGAAAGCAGGAATGTTGTTGTCTCACTCCAGTGAAACAGTGATGGTGTCTGTGTCCATAAGGCTGCCCTGGAACCAGGGAAATGCCTGGCTTTCCCCATCCCCTCTACCCCTCCTCTGGTAGGGTCCATCAATGGTGCATCCTCCAGGAGATTTGGGAGGACCCAAAATAAGAAGGAGCAGTCATTTTCCTCTGGAGCACTGCTGTGCCAGATGGTCAGCCACCATCAGGTAAGTGGTGGCTTCAGTTCTGTCACATCTGGGCAACAGTCTTCTGAGCCTCCTTTGGCAGCAAGGACATAGTGAGGATTCCCTTTAGTAACTGTGTATAAAGCATTATAGGATTTTATTTCCAGCCTGCAATTAGTTGAGAACAAATGAGGGTTACCAAGCTAAGGATGAGCCTTAGGGGACACAGCTTTCGCCCTACAATGTTTCTGTCTTTCATTGCTATATGAGGGATGGAGTGGGTTAATTTCCGAGATTTCTCCTTGGCTTCTGGACTGAGAGTGTACCTGGAAACTCATCCAGTGCCTCCTCAGACCCAGGGAAGTAGTTACAGAAACAGCAAAGGGAAAAGAAGTCAGTGAAAGCAACAGGAGCCTGGGGATCCAGGGGCTGCTGGAGGAAGGGATAGGGGAGAATGGCTATTTCAGTCGGGCTCAGGGGCTTGCCCCTCCCTCACTCATAAAATACAGCGTGCTTGGAGGCACAGCGGCGTCAGGAGGATGGCAGTGAAGGTCGGGTCTCATTCTTCCCATCTCAGTTTGTCTCCCTCACTTCCTACTTTTTAACGTGTTTTATAAGTTGGTTGAGTTTGGATTTTTTTTCTATTTTTTCCCTATTCCCTGCTGCAGAACGAGCCCCCTGCCCCGTACCTGTTCCCCGTGTCCCCTCCACTCCACGACCCCAGCTCAGGGGGAGCCTCCTCCCTGCATCCCGCCGGGAGCATCCATCCCCGCCCTCGGGGGACAGCGGGATGGTGTCAGCGCTGTCGCTGCCCGTGGATTGCCCTCCTGCCATGCCGCCCCTCTGCCCACCCCGGCGCGGTGCCTGCGAGAGGCGGGCAGGGACACCTCGGGCAGGGAAAGAGTGGGGCGGGGAGAGGCAGCATCTCCGTGGGGAATCGTGGCTAGAGATAGAGGCGTGAAGGAGAAGCGGGACTGTGTAGGAGGGCAGGACGAAACGGGACACCAGTGTGCAACAAGAATCCATCCCTTGTGCTGGGCCATCCTGGGGGAATGGGAGGAACCCCTTCGGAGGACAATAAACTCTGGAATGAGGGTGTGGGCAGCTGCCTCTCGCTCCCCCCCTCATTCCAGATGCATGATGACACCGTGTCCCTCCATCTCGCTGGCTTTTTTCTTTTTTTCCCAGAAATTGTATTTTGAAGACAACCAAAAGGAGAACGTGTTCTGGGTGTGGCTGCATGTGAATTACCCAATAGCCAAAGTGGGGGGAACGCCGAAGGGGAAAGACAGAGCGTTTGCTGCTGAGAGGAGTGGAAGCTGAGGGCTGCAGTAAGTGATGGGGACCCTGTCTATTCTTTCAGTGCTCCTCAAAATAACTTAAAAGTAGAAGAGAATGGAGGGAGACAACATGGGGGAAACTTCTTTGCATGCTGGGGGGTGTGTGGAGCGGAGCTTAGCCACCTGGATGAGAAAAGAAATGAAGACTGGAGAAAGGAGATGGAAAAGAGGAAGAAAGCAGGTGATAAGTTCTGTCCAGAATATTTCAGAAACACCTGATGAGGAGAGAGACAGGAAGGAGGCTGGGAAGACCAAATGGTCTTGTGAAGAAAATGGGGCAGAAAGCAAAGTTTCGGTGATATAGGGGAGGGTATTTCAGTTCCTGCCTTGGCTGTCCTGTGACTGCTCTCTCCTCCACTCCACAGGGATGAAGACCTCTGGAACCTGTATACTGTTGTGTCTCTTAGCACTCTCCTTGTCCCCATCTGGTGAGTCCTTATGCCAGGGGGAGGATTTCTTCCCCACCCGGGCCCCACAGAATTTCCTACACAGACTAATAATGTGCAATGACCTAAGGAGACAGACAGACATGTCGATGGGTAGTGAAGGTGCAAGGACTGAACAGGAAAGGCGAGGTGGATATAGGGCTGTAAGGAAAAAATTAGAAACTGGAAACAGGTTACCATCTGTGACACTCTTTAGTAAGTAATGGGAGTCACGAGAGGAAAAGATCCACAGCCTCCAGTGCAGGGGTGTTTAAGTAAACAAAACAGCCAGGTCAGTGTTTGAGAAAGAAGGTTAGGTGTGCTTTGTGTTTACTGCTGCACACCTGTGTATGCATCATCTGCAGGACATTTCCCAGTGCTCCACAAAATTTGTTCTGTCATAGTTGTGACACATTTGTTGTCAGTCGTGGTTCCTGCTGGAATGACCCCATTCCAGGACACTCAGCTGCTGGGAGGTTTTGTAGTTTTTGTACAGCTGTTTTGAGAAACCTAACCTCTGTAGTTCAGACCACTTTCTGCTTTTGGTGGTGGTGGTTGGTGTTACTCTGTTTTGTTGCTTCATGGTTTTGTTTGCTTGGTAGCAGCTGCTTTGGCAAAAATTCAGATGGGATCAAATTTGTTTAAAACAAGAAAAGCACAAAAATCCCAAACCAAGAGGACAGCATCAGATGCTACAGTCTGAAGACTCAGGACAGACAGTGAAAGATTAATTTCAGTAAACAGATAAAACTTCACCCAGGAAATACTACGTGGGAGAGAGATGACTACCTGACTACCTATCACATTCAAATCAGGTTATTGCAATACCTTCTTGGTCCACCCCTCATCCTGAATCCTGATTGTGCTCCAAATAGCACTTTTTCCTGTAAAAGTGCACAGTAGATGATGTCATATTTATGCCTGTGAAGGAGGGAGATGAGGCATCCTCAGAGATGAGCTTGTAGGTAGCCTACAAAGTTAAAGGGAAAAAGAAAAGAAAAAAAAGGCTGTGTTTTTTACAATGCATGATGGAGACCTGAAAGGAATATTTCTTACTTTTGTGTATTTTGTTTCAATAATTCTGTTTGGGTTTGTTTGTTTGTTTTATCTTGAAAAATAACAGGACCCCCCAGCTGGTCTCTCACTCTTGCTTTTGGTTTGGGTTAAGCTACAGATTCAACAAGTTAGGGTTGCAGTTTTAGACCTCAAGGATGAGTTTACTGCAACTTGGAGAATTAAGTCAGTTGTTTATAAAATATATGTATTGGGTACCATAGCAAATAGAAATTGGAGTGATTGAAAATAGGATAAGAAAGTCACCTGTTTGTCTCCTCTCCTCGTATACAGAGATTTCACTCCAATTTATATCCTGTTGTTTTAGAATTAGTCCAGTTTTCTAATTATCTCCTAGGGAGGAAAAAAAAACCCAAACTAGTAAAAGCTGACTTTTCAATGTTAGAAAAGAAGTGGGAACCTCCCTGCCTTTCTGCATGTCTCTTCAAATCTGGCACTGTTGGCTTCTGCAATGGTTTCAGAATTGGTGTCCTTCCTTTTGTGTCAGAAACTAGAGAGAAAGTATTCAAGACCCTTTACTTCTTTACTTTTTACAATTAAGAGATTAACCAGAACAGGGAAAGTTTTGGGCTGCATTAAATTGTGCAATTAAGTTATTACACATGTCTGGCTCTCCGTGGGTTAATCGCCAGCGACGGAGTTCTTGCTGGCAGCTGGGTGGGGAAGGGAATATCAGGGTCCAACAACTCCTGTAATGCTGCAAAGCAGGATTATGTAGGGGTCCCAAGAGTCCCTCTGTCTGCAGTCTGCAAGTAACTGTTATTGGAATGTAGAAAAATTAAGACAGAAGCTCCAGAGCTTATAGTTTTTACCGACACAGTGCCTCCATTAAGAACAGAAAGCTAAAGGCTGAGTTCATAAGATGTAACGGGGTGTACTGTTTTTTGGGCTGGTCATGCACACATCCCTGCAGTGCCCCAGATCTGTGGCTTTTTCCTGCCAACTCCTTCCTTCATCCCACCCCAGTTATGCAGACATTTCCCTCCTCTGTGGCTGGCAGGAAATTCTTTCCTATTCCTGGCTGCTGTAGGAAGCAGCTCTCTCGCCCTTAATATTTGGACAAACAAATAATCTAGCTCAGTTTCAATTTCTTCTCTTCCACACAGCATGCACAGCCAAGCCTTCGTTGTTCCTCCTCTCCAGTGCACACAGGGGCCAAGAAGGGAAAGATCATCAGCTCTGTCCTCCAAATCCAAGCAGGATGATGGACCAGATGATTATTTGCCTAAGGAGATACAAAACCTGAAGTCTGTTTCATACTGTACCAATGACTCATTCCATGACCCCAAGCAAATAATTTCCATTACTCAGTTTCCTCTTTTGTAAAATGAAGATAGGGATTTTGACCATCCTCCAGAGCAGGGAGGCCACACATATTTTTTCTTCAAAATGCATCAAATGGGGCTTCAGAAATGCGAAGTCTAAGAGCAGATCTGGAGGTATTTACTAATTTGTCCCTGTGCTTACCCATTGACCCTGGCAGAAGCAACAGGGATAGTATCAGAACCTGCTATGTCCATGAGTCTTTAAACAACAAACCCAGCCAGCAGTGGAGGCTGAGGCAGAGCAGAGATCATTTCTCTCTTCAGCAGAGGGCAGTGGCATCTCCTGGATAGATAAATGTCTCATAAAAATGTCACAAAGCCTGCAGACTGTAGAATTCTCTGTTTTTCTTCACTCCCCTCTCTTTTTTTCTAGCAGACTGGTTTCCATGGGTGGTCAATGGGCAAGAACCTGAAAGCGCAACCGGTAAGTACTATGGGCATGTTATGTTCGGAAGATTGCTCATGTGACCCACTTGTTCTGGGGAGTTACAGCCTGTTTATTAGCAAATACTTGTTTCTTTGCCTCTGACATTGTGAGCTTACTTTTCAGGGAAGGTTGAACAAGCTCTCCAAGACAACCTGCTAAACGGTGTGTGCTCTTTACAAGTAGTTTGCTAGTGTGGGGCGTCCTGAACGCTTAGCTGAAGTGCACAGGTGGCATGGTGCTTTAGCAGTGAGGTCACTGGCAAAGGATATTGAGTAGTCTTCATACTGGCTTTGTTGTTGGGGCTGAATTGCTGTATCACTCTGGACCTTCATCCATTTTGGTGACATGGTAACATAAAATGAGTGTATGTTTGCATCATGCTTCAGCACCCAGAAGAATCACATGGGCCTGCTTTTTCTTCAAACTGAAGCCTCTGGCTAAGTCTTCAGACATCTCCCAGCTATGATCCTGTCATGTAATAGCTGGGGTTTCCCAGAAAACTATTCAGAAGCCAGTCCAAAACATGTCCTCCAAGTTTCCTTTTCCTTCAATTTTTATCCCTCAATCACTGCCCAAGCTTTGCCATCAGTTGCCTTTCAAAGAAATTCATCTGCTGATGACTTTCTGCAGTCAAGACTAAGTTTTGGAGATGCTTCCTTTCTTCCCTGCTATGGGTGCCTCCGCTATCTGTCCTACTGCTGCAGGAGCCACCAGTACCTTCATTTCAGACATCTTTCTTTCCCACCAAGATGCCTACCATGGCCGTATCTGAGAAGTCAGAACACTCATCCAGAATTCAGTAAGAGTTGATGCAAAATGTGCACTAAAAATCCAGTCCCAGGCTAGTCACTGTAAAAGGGAATAGATCCTGGTGCAATGGGGGCATTGTGTTTGTTCATGTATTTACTGGATTGGATCCCACTGTCTCATGAGTGTGTGATGGCAGCCAAAGTAATTCAAGCTAGCTATGGCTGGCTATGTAAAGTAAAGACAAGCTTTCTTAAGGGCATTCTCTCTTTTCCAGGTGATGTTACCCCCACCTTTCTTCTCAGCAGCCCCGGTAAGCTCCTATCTCTTGGCATCTTTATGCTTCTTTTTCCCTTTTCATTGGTACTCCTGCCTACGCAGACCCAGAAATTACTCATTACGGCCAGAAACTCCTCTCCCCACTTTTGACATCTGGCAGTGTTCCTCTACTGTCTGGGAATCTGTTCTGTGCTCCATCCAGGGAGATGAATTTAGGGTGACTTAATGATCTGTTCTTCAAGGAAATGCCAATCCAACCTGGTGTACCAGGGCTGTCTGAAGATGTTTGCACTGCAGGAAGCCATGAAATTCCAAGCTCATATGGCCTTGGCTTCCAGAGAAGGAGGCAGGAACAAAAAGACTAAGTGATTAGGGTGAGGAATTGGACAGGTTCAAACTGAGCAACACTGGAACACAAGGTGGCATGTGTGTCTGCTGGCAGGTAGCAGATGTGTTTGAGTGCTCAGGAGACAGAAGTGGCAAAAAGGCCCCTCAAAAACAATAGCAAAGCAAACTCTGAGCAGTGCTGGGATGGAAAAGTGGAAACACTGTTCTTTTAGTACTGTCTTCCCTGCTGTGCCTGCGGCTGTGTCACTGGGGGGCAGCAAAACGTCTGCAAAAGCCAGGGTAGATGGAGGACTTAGAAAATGAGCACTGCATCCAGTGTGATTCCTTAGAGCATGGGGATAGCCTCAGGGGAAGGACTCAGAACTGATGGAAATGCAGGCATTTGAAACAATGGGCAGTGGAGGAAAGGAGAGGCTCAAGAAGGAGCTTCTCCACTTCTTCCATATGAGTCTGGTTTCAAATCTGGCACCACTGGCATTGGGGATGGTGTCTCTCTCTGCTGAGGCAGTCTCTCAAACACATCCCTCTGAGGCAGGGAAGACCAGGCAAGGCAGGGAGAGGGAGAACACATCTGGTCGATGATATGGTTCAAAGAGAGGCAGTCTGCATGGGTGTTTCTGAAATGTGTGCTGTGCGTCTAGGAGAGCTCATCTGAGAGTGGTGTCTGGTTCTCCAGGACATCAGTTCCAGTCTGTCCTCTGCCCTGACTCTGGTCATCAGCTGGCTGGAGTATTTATTGTGGGTCAAGCTGGCATGGGACAACACTGGAAGATAAAGCTGGAAGCACAATATTCCATACACAAGATGTGTGATCTTCCTGAGTGGGATGGGAGGTGAAAGCAATTGTGTTCAGTGAATGAGGCCTGACAGTCTGTAGGTAAGACCTAGTGTCTAGACCAAACTGGTGGTGACTAACCTACATCTAAAACTGAAGCCTAAATGTGAAGCCTTTGCAGCAAATCTGGACTTTGAAATGCTTATTATTGAGTGATCAAGAAGAAATTCTTCAAAAGGGATGTGCCATTGGGACCCATCTTTGTTCTGCAGCATCCTGTCAGCTCTAGGACACCCAGCACATCTGCAGGGAAAGCCTGCAGTTACTCTGACAAGTCAGATGATGACAACATTGTGATTAGCATTGTCTATGAACCAGATGTGGGATGGCTACTGGTCAGCAGTGGTGAGCCATCAGCAGAACTGTGGCAGGAGAGTCTGAAAGCTCAAATTAAGATTTTTCAGAACATCTTCTCTTTTTCCAGCTGCACCTGTTACACCACCTGTGGTTCTTCCTTCTGGTGAGTTTATTCTCAGTTCACAGCCACAAGATGTGGACCCTCCTTCACTCTCCTTGCACAGTCCCTTGCCCCAGAATCCTGCCTTCTCTAACTGACCCTAAGCACAGCCTTAACACCCAAAAGACTCATTCTCCTTCGCACTCGTGTTTTGTCTGTGCTTCTGGCTGACACTATGGCATGTGAACAGAAATAAAAATCCTCTATAACTGTTGATGAATACTTGCACCTGGCAGTCAGTTCTCTGAATTCCTCTCTAATTTGTTACTGGATAAATTATAAAGTATACTGGTCTGCTGTGGTACAGGTAGGTTACTTTATCAGAGGGAATAACAAACCAACCTCCTTTTCATCCCTTGTCATGGACATTAAAAGAACCAAAGGTCTTGGGAATGTTGTTTTTTGAAAGTGTCACTATTACTTAGGAAGGGATAGTCACAGACTCCTTTGTGTCTAGATAAATAGTAATTACAGCGACTAAATAAATTTACCTGACCTTTTGAATTTTCAGTCAAGATGTCCTTACAGTGTCATTCTGAACAGTAGTGGTAATCCTTTAGGGGAAAGCTTGGGCAGATTTTTAACATTGTTGACTGGGTAGCTGGCAGTAGATTCATACTGGATTTGTACCTTCTCTTGTGGTTTCATGTCAGTAACAATGAAATCTTTTTCCACATTAGAAGTTACAATGGAGGGCTCCTGAAAGAGCTTTCCAGGCATTTGTTTTGATTAAGCTGATGTCTAGGAAGGCATCATGGTAACTCACTTAACTTTGCTACCCTCTGTCTTCCAGCTCAGTCTGACAGTGAAACTGCAACTGCTTCATCAGGTATGTTTTAAGTTTGCTGTCTGCATCTCCTCCCAAACCCACTTTCATCCACCCTGTTACCCTCCAGGCAGGTGCTGGCCAAACACTGAGCTTTGTTTCCTGGAAAATTGCTTTCAATTGTTTCTTGAGGTAGAAGTACTGGAGAATTATAGTAGTGAAAGCTACAACTTTCTCCTGGGTGGCATACCTTGGAAGGGAGGAACTGGCAGATCACCAGAGCAGATGCGCTGGGTCAGTATTGTGTCACTATTGTCAGTGACTGATACCTGGCATTTCAGAATGAAATGCAAGAAAACCCTTCATAGTTAGCTACAGAAAAGAAAGCAACTAGATTTGTATCCTAAAATGTGATATTGCAGAACCATTAGAAACACATCTTAAATATGCAACTACAATTTACTTTTTATTTGTGTCTGTCCCCTTTATAGCATGTGCCTCCTGTAGTCAGGATGCCCACTGAGCTTCTTCTGCATTTCACTCAGCTTTCCCTTAATTTTGTCTTAAGAGGCATGAGGATCAGAAATGTCTGCATTAGTTTCCTCTTCTCTAAACTGTCCCCCTTCCTCACAAGAGAGTGGACAGTACAGACTAGTGCCTTCCCTAGAAGACTGGAGGACAGTACCTAGTGTTGAAGTGATATCTGTGCCAGAATGAGTTCACCTGCCAATGATGCTGGATTGCAACTGTGTTTGTGTGTGTGTTCCCAGACTGTCGTGAAGAGAAGTTCCCTTGCACACGCCTGTACTCTGTTCACAAACCAGTAAAGCAGTGTATCAGCTACCTCTGTGTTACAAGGTAAGAAATCAGCAGTCTCTAGGAAATACCTTAAAAACTCTCCAGAAATGGTATGTCCAGTTCAGCAATTTTTCCCTTTGAAGACTAGAGGTCTCTGGGAACCAGCTGGTGAGATGAATCCTATCCCCATAGTGTCCTTTTTGTGTGATTATTTAAAACAGCACAATTACTATTATCTGTGAAACACTAAGGAACTGTAATGTGCCCTAAATTGTAATCCATATTTAAGGTATTTCGCCATTTATAGGGCCATGAAGGTAATCAGAGGGATGGAGCACCTCTCCTACGAAGACAGGCTGAGAGAGCTGGGTTTGTTCATCCTGGAGAAATGAAGACTCCAGTGACACCTTTTTGCAGCCTTTCAGTACTTAAGCAGTTTATAAAAAAGAGGAAGAGCAGCTTTTTCCATGGATAAATGGTGATAGGACAAGAGGGAATGACTTTAAACTAAAAGAGAAGAGATTTAGATTAGATGTTAGGGAGACATTCTTTACTCAGAAGGTGGTGAGACACAGGAGCAGATTGTCCAGAGAAACTGTGGATGCCCAATGCCTGGAAATGTTCAAGGCCAGGTTGAGGGGGGCTTTGAGCAACCCCATCCAGTGGAAGGTGTCCCTGCCTATGACAGTGGATTGGAACAAGATGATCTTTAAGGTCCCATCCAACCCAAACCTTTCTGTGATTCTGAGATTACTTCATTATTGATGGCAACCTTAATCTAGGCTAACTAATCATAAAAATTTAGGACTCGCCTCGTCATCAGTGAGTATGTATGTTTATTGCCTGTATCCCTTTTATCTTTCTTTGGATCCCTCTGCCTCTCGCTGCTGATACTGGTGGTCCCTCAGTGTGCGTCGCATGTACATAATAAACAAGGAGGTGTGCTCACGCATTGTCTGCAAGGAGAATGAGGTCATGCAAGGTGAGTGATATCACAAGCTAGCCTAGAAGAATAGCTGCAGCCATCTGATAGAATCTCCAAGCTAAATAGCTAAAAAGTTAGCTTGCATCCCCTTCCATATGTAGTAGTTTCCCTGGACTTCATTTGAAGGAGCTCTAATGCAATGCATTCTTGGATCCAGTACACATGCCATGACAGAAAAACTGGGAAGTAGATATTGTACGACCAAGAAGGATGATAACTTTGTATTCCTTGGTCTTGATTATGCTCTACTAGCCCCAGACATACCCTTACTCAAAGCTGTATTTCTTTGAGGTTAAAGAGTAAATCTCAATGTTTCTGTTCATGAATAGAAACAGGATCCAGTCTAGATTTTTTTATGCAGTCTTTGTTGCAGCAAAATACAAGTGATTTTAATATGTATTGTACATGAGTAAAGCCAAAAGGAAATTCATAAAAGCCTAAGGACTTGTTTCACCTGCCTCATGTATATGAGGATTCAGCAGTTTCAGCAGTTTCAACAGTTTCTGTTGACACAGTGAAGGATGTACTTCTAGCTATTCTGGTGGTGAAGAATTTTGAAGGAAGCTTTATCTGTCATCCTGTCTGTGTCTTCTATGTCTTCAGATGAGATCTGTCGCCAGCTGGCTGGCCTTCCTCCTCGACGACTCCGCCGATCTGGGCAACCCCTGCCTCTCCCTTGCAGACAGCTCCTGGAGCAGCAGCGTGGAAGGCCTGATGCTCTGTGAGCTACCAACAGCAGGAGAGGAAAGGGAAGGGAGAGAAGAGAAATCTTCACCTGCTACCTACAGCCCAAGACCAGTCCTTCCTGTTTCTGACTCCCCCACCATTTTCTTGCTTCTATTCCTTCCCCTACATCCTTCAGGTGCTGCAGGACTCTGCTAGTCCGTTGTGGTGGCTGTTGTGGTCTTTAAAACCTATTGCTGAGGATATGAGATGCTCCCTCCTTTTTTCTCACACTCTGTCTAGCAGGCCATGAGCTGCTCATTTCCCAGAGGTCCTTATAAATGTGCTGTATCTTCTCTTGGTTTGTCCCTGGAGGGATACAGAAATGGGGACAGGATGTAGTCCTCTCCAGTGTTACAGATGCCCTAAGCTGCATTTCATGTGAAGCAATACAAACTTTTATGCCCTAGGACTCCTGCCCTAGATTTCTTACATGGCATCAGTACGAGCTCGGATATTGCTAGTCAGCCTGAGCCTGTCTGATTCTCCTGAGCCACTGGGTTTGTTCTCTGATAGCACAATCTCCTCCTTGTGTCTGCTTGCATCAGAGAAGTGACAGAAATCGGGGATGAGTTGTCGTGAACCCAAGGCGACCCTCATTGTCCCTGGGTGGCAACAGATCATTTATAAATCCCTCTGGGAAGTTCTTTGTCCCAAGCCCACTGCCTCCCTTACACACAACTGCTACCAAAAGGAAGAATTCTGGATTTAGTATGGCATTATATTTTTCTCAAGAGGGTTATGTTGGAACAGAGTGCTGCCCCTTACACTTCCTCCTCTCCTCTCCCCTATTCTTGGCCCTCCCTTCCCATTGAAGGTATCTCTTGATGTCCATTCCAGGCAAGTTCCAAGGAGCAGTAATTAAGGCTGCCTCCACTGCTAAGCCCAAGAAAGCCCATGAAGAACCTGTGTGTCCTGACAGTACTGGGAACTTGCAATGAATTAGCTTGTCCTGGTGTCTTGTCTCGATCTGGCTACCTCCACACTCTCCAGATGCTGAGCCTCCTTTCAATATCTCCACTTGAGTTCCTACCTCCTGACCTGGAAGCTTCTGCACAAAGCACAAAGGAGTCACAAATTAGAATCAGATGTGGGAAAAGAATCCTTATATGGGATCCCTGGTTATTTGGGGCCTGGGATTTTCCTGCAGGTTCCCTGACTGTGCTGACCTGCACAGAGCCAGGTGCTGATGGGGAAGGTAAATATATCTACAGGTATAAGCACTTAGGAGGCAGGCCAGCCTGGGGAGAAGAATTTCTCTTGTGGCACTGGATGTCTGGTCTGCTCGAGAACTTTGTTTTACAGATATATGGAGAACATTTCCAGGTATATGGGCAGTTTTCATGATGAGACTGGGTAGGGTAAGAGCAGTGTGAAGTGTATTAATTACTCTCTGTGATTCTCAGTGGCATGATTCTGTGGGGCACCAGAGCACTGCAGCAGATCAGCAAGGCCCTGTCTCTATGATCTCTGTGTTGTTTCCAACTAACAGAGAGCCAGTTCATGAGATTAGGCATTCAGCCCTGTCACCTAATATACTCTGCTGCTCAACAGAGTACCATTCAGCCTTGCAGGGGCACTGCTCCACTGCACAGAGCCAGGGTCACACAGTATCAGGGGCAGTTTGCTGCACAGAGGCAGATATCTCTGAGGAAAAGAGCAAAACAATTAATGTAAGACCATCTCACCAGGACTAGGATTTCTGCTGTATGCATCAATAAGCTGGTTCCATCCTCTGTGTAGGGGAAGACACCCTGGGCAGACAGATTTGCTCCATATGAGGTCAAAGTTGGCTGTAGATGGGCTAAATCTCTCTATATTAATCCAGTACACAGGAGAAAGGATTCCAAGTTACGCAGTGACTGGAATTTCATCCTATACATGGGGGCATTGCGCCCACACACAGAGGATGATGCTCTTCTTGAGTACTCTAGGTTCTGGAGACTGAGTATGGAGGAGGAATGTCTCTGTGCTAAGACAGTGCACATTTCTGTAGAGAGGAGTGTGCTGAGAGCTTCATCTCAAAGATGTTCAAGCCCCTGGCAGGCATTGACTTCCATGCTGAGATACCCTATGTGAAAATTGCCTGTGTGGAGGAAGGTAGGATGGAGATGAGATGTTAGAGGCATATCTTGGAAATTGGACTAGGCCAAGTCTCCACTCTGTATTTAGAGTTGAATATAAGTCGATTAGATACATAACTGTGTAACATAGCTCCTGTATAGCATATAGAAATGTAACATTCATACAGTTCGGGAAATGGTTAGAAGCCTTTATATCGCTTGCTTTCAGCAGGGTCAGGAAGAGGTGCTCCTGTCCAGAAGAACACTGTTTTAATGCTAGAGTCTATATAATGCATATTAAAAGAAAATTTATTTCCTGTTATTCTTGGCAACTCGCATGTGTTTCGGTTTATTTGTCTCCTGATGTATTTCCTCCAGATTTGTGGAGAAACTTGACTCCAGCCCAAATCTGTCATTTGGACCTTTTTACTTCCTGCTAGCACAGTCCTCTGCTGCTGCCCTCCCTTCACTCAGGGATCACAGGTCTTCATGGGAAGTCATTATTTTTTCTAGAGAAACAAAATTTTCTCCAGCACTTTTTTTTTCCCCATGGATAGCTGTGCTTGGTTTTCCTGACAGTTGGTAGCCACTGAACACAGGGATAACTCCTCCCAGGCCATGAAATTTGTGCTGAGAACACATCTTTTCACTGTGCATGTGCCATGACTTTCTGGTGGAGAATTAACATCCCCAAGTAAAATGGTAAGATGACTGAAATAAGAGAAGAGCTGTGATAAATATCACATAAGCAAAGAAGAATTTGTTCACTGCAGCCATTTAACTCAATAATGGGCAAATTACACATCTAGGTGAAAAGGATTAGAAAAATTTCTCTTTCATTAATTTGACTTCATAGATTCATCAGGAACTGACTGTACATCATACTTCGGTTGAAAAGATAGAACACTCAGAGTTTGGGGCACTCTAGGCAGTGTCTTCATCTGCAAGCTGTAAGGTCTGGATTTAGATGGTATTTCTAGAACAAAAGTGGCTGTGGCCCAAATTATCCATTACAGTGCCTCTGACAGTGTCCCATAGATCTTCAGGACTAAACCACACAATGCAGGTTATTGCACAATATTACCCCCTAGCATCAATAGCCCTTCCTGGGCTGATGCTGTGGTGTCCCTACCTTGGACTGTTATAATGGAAACAGCCTCAGCCACAGTGACTGTAGACATTGCTCCCACCTACTACACAGTCTGGACCCTTCTCTGTTTCATGAGGTCTTGGCCTTTGCAGTGTCCCTCTATTGGCACTTTCCACTGGCTGTGTGTGCCATCAACTTTTTGCAATTCAGTTTATTCTTCCCTTTTCTTACAGTACTGCAGTCTGCAGACACAGTGCCCCATCTTCATTAGCACTTGTTCCATACACAGATTTACCTTCCCTGCCATTCCAACCTCAATTACCATGGTTGCTGGTCTCTGGACAGAGCCTTAAGCCAGGAAAGTGGTCTTAAATATAGGTCCAGCTGGATCTGCTGCTCGTGCAATTGGACTAGCCACAAAGAAAGCTGTCAGAGACTTGTTTCAGAAGCATGTTCCTGTGCTTGTGGCTCATTTTCATAAACTCTTCTGACCTGGAGTGGGAGTTTGATGCCCTGTGGTCACTTCCGACCAGTGGTTGTTCCTACTTCTTTTGCTGTCAGGGCTCCCCAGTGCCCATCAGTGTTGCCAGTTCGAAGGCTCCTGTTTCAAGGCCAGTGTTCTCATGCTTGTCTCCTGTTGGAAGCACCTGCCATGTCACCTGGAAGCTCCATGTTGCCTGAATCTTGTCCACAAGAATGCACAGCATGAACAAGATGTGTTGACATCAAGTGTCTCAGCTTGTAGAGATCCCTGAGGAGCGTGTCACTGTCTGGGGAGTGTGGGCTTGTCCTTCACAGAGGGGACTGGTGCTTGCACTCCATCCAAAAAAAACCCACCTCTATTAGGCAAAGAATAGCCGGGCTGAAACCAAAAGGGACTTTAATTTAAAAGTAGATTAAAAAAAAAAGTTGGTGGTTTTTTCCCCCACAAGATTTTAAAGGTACACAGTCCTATCACTGACTCCTGGCACCACATGGTCTGACACTGTTTGACAGTGTACCTTTGTCCATCTGTGAACAGCCCCTTGACGGGGGCACAGGAAATCTTGAATTCCATTTCTGAATCTCTTCACCTCCTGCCGTCCAATCTTTGGCATATTGCTCCTTTCTCTCTGTTCCCTGCCATCCCTAGCCCCTGTAATGCAGTGAGTTGGAACAAACTCCTACAAAATAGAGAGCTGGATTTTAGTTCATTAAAAAAAGTTATTAAAAAAAAAAGTATGTGAAACATCACAAGGGTATTTGATTGTCTGCTTTTCTATAAATGGAAATTATTTTTTCAAGTAAAAACATTTTCAATAATATAAATTGTATCAGTTAAAATGCAAGCTGCATGTACTTGTTGCAACTATGCTGAAGTATATAAAAAAAAGTGAATTGGTGAGAGACATTAAATTCATTTAATGAATAAATTATCTATCAGAATGCTGGTTTGGACATTTTACTGCAATTTCCATACAAATACAACCTGTCACAAATTAGACATTAACAAAAAATTGTAATAGAGAAACATGTAATTCCATGTGTCTAACTAATAAATAATGTCAGATCTCACCTACTTAAATATAAGAATAAATGTACATGAAGCTGTGCATTTTTTTAAATAAATGTGGATATTGAGATAGTTTAACTTTCCAGTTAGGATCATAGATAAAATTACATTGAAAGTTAGCACACATAGCTAACTTCAAAGCTAATCTGAGCCTTGTCTGGGTGAATTTTGGAAAAGTCAGCAAGGATGGAGTTCCAGTGCTGCACCATGCATAAGATGGAGAAATAGTTTCCGGATATCAGATCAGAAATTTCTTTATTGCAGCTTTCATCTCTTGCCTCTGTTCTTTTTGCTGTGCCTCTCTGAGCAAACTTTATCTCCCCTACATTACTGCTGCAGACATTTGAAGAAAATAGAAAAAGGCATTTAATTCATACAACACCTGAGTTTTATTGCAAAACAAGGCATTTAAATTATAGAAATTAATTCTCTTTGTTTGGGGAAACTGTGTTAAAAATGCAAAACATGATAAAAATCAGTGATTCAGTTGCAGGATCTGCAGTCTGTGTCCCTGAAGAAGGTCACTTTTTCTATGCTCATAGAGCATCATCTTCTTGTGCACTACTTTCTCACTCTGAGGTCACTTTCAATTTCTCTGCCTTGGGTTTGGTAGCTGTGAGTTTCACTGTTTTGCCCTTAGCTGGATCTTTGCCTCCTTTGGTCTGTCACTTTTCACATTCTGTAGCTCTTCATTGCTTTCTTGGTCATGGTGGCTGCCAGTTTCTTGTCTTTCCTTGGAACTTACTGCATAGCCACAGATAATCAGGGCTTCTTGGCAGTGCTGGTCAAGGGCCAGGTGGTTCTTGGCCTTTGTGCCTTCTTGGCACCTTCCTCTTCACTTGTTGAGTTTAAAGGAGCTGAAAGTAGTGAGTCCTCCTATGCTGCCTTTCTCCAGGCTCCTGAGCCCCAGCCTGGTGCAGCTGTTGTCCTGTACTACATAGACTTCAGATCCCTTTCAAAGTGGTGAGAAAAAGCTCTTCTGTGCCTCTGGCAAACTGTCATTGCCCTCATAAGTCAGCCCAGCTGGAGACTGGGAGCTTGCAGGATTTGGGTACTCCTGCCACCTTCTCTGGCATCTTAGGCAATGTCTCAGAGGCTGGAGCAGCAGAGGCACGTGCAGCAGCAGCCCTTGCTTCAGACATGATAGCCAGCACAGCCTACCAGTGTGATGCTTTGAGCAAGATTTTGGTTTCATATTGATGACCAAGTCAGCATGACACCTCTTGTATTGGATGCCTTGTACCTACAGAGCCTCTCCATGCTGAAGGCATTCCTGTGGGACTTTCTGCTCAGTCTGCTCCCTCATAGCACCAAAGTGAGATGGTATTAAAGAACGCACCCACTAGAAAATGCTTACATCTCACTATGTGTCTTCTCCGGTATGAAATAGCACAGCTCAGCTGGCATAAGCTGCACTGGGCACTATCATGCATTAACAAATAAAACTTGTTTTCTTCCACGGCCTACGCTTAGCCTCCAGGCTGGTCCTTGATGTGGAGGAAAGGTTCAAAAGAGTTTATTTTCTGCCTGGTTCCCAACCAGTGGGAACCTAGTCATTCCTGAGACTCTCCATGCTGTAGTAACAAGTAATTTTCTCATCAGCTCTGCTTGAGCCCAGCACTGTCATTACATTGGCTTTCATTGTCCACCAGCTGCTATCTTTGGTTCTGCTTAGGAAAGGCATCTGAACTCTGCCTCTTTGCCACTTTTGTTCCCTGAGAGTCCCCAGGGGCACTGCTTCAGGGCAGATTTTTGCCTTTCCAATCTGTGAGCTTTTTTAGTCTTGTCCTCAGTTTTCCAAATCAAGATGGGCCCAAGCTAGCCACCTTAAAGTAAATGTACCTGTACTTGCACAAAAATGATAGAACAGATAAGTGGACCTGATTTCCCCTCAATGAATACCGACTGGGCAAAGAAAAATTAACTGGCTGTGTATGTGAATGAAAGAACTCTCTATTTTAGTGAGATATGGTTCATTTTGGGCCGCATCTGAGTGGGAAGCAGAAGCAATGCTGCAACCAAGGGCTCCAGTGAAATAAAATTTCTGATAAAAATTCATAATCAGTAGTTTCCCCGGGTCTTTCTCTCCTCTTCAAATTCTTCCTCTTCTTTCTCCTCTCTGCTTTCTAGAAGGTTCCACCAGACTTTTCATCCAAGCAGAACCCTTGCTTTTGGCTGGAACATGGCAGGGTGTCTTTAAACCCTGCAGCATTAGCTGGGAAGCTCTGAGATTCTTGGGTAACCTCTCCTGCATGAACAGCTAGCTCAAGTGTGTCACAACTGTGACATCCCTGCTTACAGCAGAAACTTGAGAGCCTCTCATGTGCTCCTGGCTAAAGAAATAACTGATGTTAATAGTTAGCACATCCAGGCATGGAAATGCCCTAGCAAGGAAGGAAGACAGCAACGATATGACAACAAAGGAGAAGATTCTTATTGCATGACAAGAATCACCCTTTGCCCCCTTCTCCCACTCTTCATTGGCCTCAGGATGGGTCTTCCATTCCACTCCCCACTGCCAAGTGCACTGCGCCTCCCAGAAGAGGATCAGATTGTCAGAGGCAAACACTTCAGTATTAGGGAGTAGAGGTTAGTGGTGGCATGCCAGAAGCCTTCTGGATATGGTCGGTGATAAATGAGAGCATAGGAGCGGTTCTGAGGCAAGGGAGACAAGAAGTAGCAAGGCTAGCTCAAATCATCTGCAAATATTTGCTTTGTTGATAAGGAAACTCTAAGATGCAAGGGCATTGCTCATAAGGACTTCCAGTCAAGGAAATGTTGTGCAGCTGCAGAGTACTCAACACAGGACTGCCAGCCAAGGAGCTTGCAACATGCTGTTCTCAAGCACTTCCAGTCCCAAAGACAACATTGGGAATTAAAATCAGGATTTACCACCCAGGCCCCAGGTGCAAGCTGTTTTTGCACTGGGTAGCATGAGCTGCAGCACTGCACAAACAGGCGTGAATCACAGGCAACACTGGTTTGCAAAACCATAACCACAGCTAGAAGGTGAGTCTCATTGTGAAAAAATGCAGTGCAAAACTGAATCTCTCCCTGTGGCTAGGAGATGATTGCAGAGATGTGAAGTCAGTGACTTCCAGTAAGAAGGAGGAAGATGTGATTTGGAGCAGGGTCTGGGGGTGCCAAGACCATGGGGCTGAACTGTAAGAGAACGGAGTAACACTGGAAGGCAGCCTGCAGCTCCCTGTGCACAAAGTGAATGTTCTGGTCTGTGCAGCATGGAGTCAGAAAACATATCAGATGGGCAGGACATGGAGACTGAAGCTGCAGGCATGACTATGGGAAGCAGCAAGGCACAAGCAGCATTGGTGGGTACTTTTACCCCCTCTGGCTCTCATCAAGGAGAAGACATATTCTGCTTTGATTGCAGAGTCTGTTTTTCTTAGGGTACATGAGATAAGCTGCCAGCCATGTCACGGCCTCAAGCTAGAGAAGGCACTAGAGAACATTTAGCAAAAGTACATGGAATTTGGACACATTTCTTACCTGCATTCAGGATGGGGAAACCATTCACTAGATCTCAAACTCCTCAACCCAATCCAGCTCCTGTCCTCCCTTGCTGCTGGTGATCCCAGCAGTTGTCAGTCTCTAGTAGCAAGGGCTGGAAGTGCTGTGGCCTGGGGACATGGTGGAGGGTATTAATACAGGCAGGGAGAGAAAAAAATTATGGGGTCACAGAGATAGGGTTAAGGAACATAATTTCCTATAAGGAGCCCTAGTCTGGGCTGGCAGAGAGCTGCAGGACAGGAATGAGAAGTACTCACGGGGCTGCGGTTGAAAAATGTATACTCAATTCTATAGTTTCACCCTAATTTGCCTCATCCCACAGCACCAAAACAAGTTCAACAGTGGAACAAAATTAAACTGTGAGTCAAGTCTCCAGGTAAAGGTTTTGTAGTGCAAGCCTGGAAAGCCAAGTTACTAGTAAAACACAAAATAATGTATAATCTTAGTGCACACTCAGCAACCAGATGCCCTCAATTCTGCATCAGTGGCATCACTGACAATCCTGCAGCATGCAGCAGTACCCTGTACAAGGGTTCAAGTTTCGTAAGCCCTGCCCCTGTCAATGGCACTCCCACGCATCCTGAACTCCTGCCTTCTCTTCTTCCCACTTCCTTCTCATAACGTGGGATCCCTGCTTTTGTCTAACTTACATGCAGCCTCAGTGACACTCCATAGTGCTTTAGCTTTGCATTTGCAAACCCCACCACCACACCATCCCTTTCTGGTGATGATCATCCCCGGCACATGCTAACAACTTTCATATATCTCTGCTGTGTGTTCCAAATCACAAAAGCAGTGCTTTGTCATGCAGCTGCTGAAATCTTCTCTCCAGGCACGGCATCCACAGCTGCATCACAAGATGAGTTGGCAGATCTAGGGGCAAGGTCTCTGCCCCATGTCCTAGACAGCAAGCTGTCTCCACATCTAGTGTGGAGGGGCTTTTTGCACTCAGGAGTGGAACAATGGGAATGGTGTGTCTGGCAGAGGTGTCTGAGCAAGTATGGTACCTGCATGCTGGGTCTGTTGTTCAAAATAGGGTAATGAACCTTTGTGGAGTGAACACAGTGTAATGTGCATATAATAAGCACTTTAATGTAGTCTTACGCTGAGTAATGCTTATATTAAGTAGGCATATTATATGTGCTTATAATAAATAAGCACAACAGCTTATTTATCTGCCCATGCCTAACTGCAATGAGCTCTACCATTCCCCTGCTCAAGGTCTCTATGCAAGCCAGTGTCCGTGGTGCATCAGCACTTGTTGAGCAGAGAAAGTTTTTCTGCTTGAGGTTTTTGCTTGAGGCAAGGGGAAGCAGGTGTCTGCATTTCTTGTGTTCAGTGTAAAACCAACCAACTGGTGATATTGGCGCTAGTTTCAAAAGGCAATTTCTGAGCAAAGGGTGAATGGAAAAATTAAATATGTATTTATAATGATACACACCACCACATGACTTCCTGTTGACTAAACAAGCAACCTCTCCTCTCCTTTGGGTCTCCATAATTGCTTTTATTTATTCACTGTGTTTTTGCTCTCTAATTTCTTAGCAGTTTGCTTTCTGAATCTTTCATAAAAGTAATTCTTCCTCCCCCTTTACATCTGACCACTGCTCTTCATCCTCCTGTTATTTCTCTATTCTCACGCAAAGACAGGGAATAAAGCCCTGAGCACAAGAAACCAGAATGAATGCTAGGACATCCTTCCATGATCCTGATAAGCTGGAGCAGTGTCTCGTGCTAGATAAAACTCCAAATACACCAGGACAGGGACACTGTCTGGCCTTCCCTGCTAGCCTTTACCTAACTGGGACTTTGATCAGAAACAGTGATGGAGTAATCTTCAGTAAAATTGGTTTTCTCTCCCACCTCCAGTTCCCTCTCCAAGTAAGTTTGTGTTGAGCAGAAAGAAAGGAAAACTGGAGTGGTCAGTATTTCTCTTTCTAGCTCCCAGCTAAAAGTGTCCCACCATATGTTAAAGATTTGGCAATTTACAGCTAGGGACAAAGCTGGACTAACAACTAGATCAGGGATCAGCAACCTGTCCATGGTTTTCCAAACTACATTTTTATAAATCAGGGAAGAGATGACATCTGCTAAAGAGCAGGATCTTGCCTTGGCAAGAAAGTGCAGCTCCGGCTTTAGGCAGAACTGCATAGGGATTGAGGGTCTCTCTCGAAATGTCCCCCTAGACTTGTTACAAGACCCTGAAACACGTCCACACCAATGTGTTTCATTGCTCCGGGGATTACAGCTGGAGGCAGAGAATCAGTACCACTGATTTCATGCACTTGCACCTCCCAAGTGAGGGAAGCTGCTAGTCTAAACTAAGGGCATTAGAAAGCCTACAGCAGTATTTAGACTTGAGAGCCCTGAGAGAGAGTAACATAAATATGGTTCATCTGTTTGGTCATCCGTTCTTTCTTTTTTATCTCAGTGAACCGCAAGGAAACTCTCAAAATTTAAGGAAAAGAGCATGTCTTAAACATGAAAGAATGAATTCCACTTACAGGCAGGACCAGAGAAAGGATCTAGTTAAACCTTTTATAAGACTTGACATCTTAAACCTTTGAGTTTAATTTATTAAATTAAAAATTTAATTTATGGGGAAGACCAAGCTGATCAGGAAGATATTTTTTAACGTCTTTTAGAACAGAAAATATTATGTAAAATTTTCTGCAATATTTGGCTATGACAATAGGGAGCCAGCACAAGAATGAAGCTGAAGCTACTTCAATTCGTTGGATGAAACACAAATAGTTGTGATTTCTAAGAAGAATATTTCCCAGGGTGTGTTGCTTTTTTTCTCGTCTCTTTTTTTGATGCCCTGTGTAACGAATGTCCTCTTTGTCTTATTAAAAGAAAAAACTAGTATTAAAGTGTGATGTGTTGGTCTGACCTAGGAGATTTGTCACAAGGTGCTACTAGGATAAAAGCTGAAAGGGAACAGCTGTTTCATTAGCAACAGTGTTGTCTCAGACTCTCTTAAGTAGGACTGGGATTGTCAAGGGTTGCAGGCTCTTCTAGCTTAGGTCAAACACTAGGAGCCATATCCTCAACATGAAGCTTGAGACCACAGCTATTGAGACCAATATAGCTGCCAAAATGTGGATTTATTAGTGCCTGTCCTACCCAGGCACTTCCTGAAGGAGTTGGCCAGCCTATGCCTGGACCTTCCAGGAGTGCTTCTCCTTTTCCTGAAGTGTACCATGCTCGCCACTCTCAAAGGCAAATACTCTCCAAGTGCTGGGCTAGAGGGTCTGTTCTGTTTTGGCAACTCATCTTTCCTTTTTGTGCTTTTGCATATACTGGTTTCACAAAGTCTTAGCATGCTGAAAACCAGTAAAATTAATAAGGAAAGTAAATCAAGCAGAGAAAAAATGAAGAACTACCCTAGCGTGAGGTAAACAAAAGCCCTATTTCTCAGCCGTGCCCCACTTGAGGTAGAAACAAAACAGAATGTCCCCTGGCTGCTTCCTTGTCACCCTGTCCAACCAAAGCCACCACCCCATTCCTTGGCTGCCCTTCAGCCCTGCAGAGGGGATGGATGCCAGGGCAGGAGCAGAGCCTCGGTGGAGGGAGTGGTGTTGGCAGAGCAAAGCGTGTGCATCCTGAGCGTGACCCCGGCCGTGACAATGCACTACTGCACGCCTGCTGAGCACAGCTGTCAGCCAGAGGGTTCTTGCAGTCACCCTGCTGCTGGCAGATCTCTGGGCCAGTGCCAGCACCACCTGGAACAGCAGGATAAGGCCTGGAGTCATTTCCCACTGGTACAGCTTTGCAATGCAGGTTTGCCACTGCTCCTGGCGTGTTGACACAGCTCAGACACCCATGGCCATGTTCAGGTGCCCAAAGCGGGGCCAGGCACTCCCCACCAGACCTTGGGAACTGGGTCTCTCTTACTCTCATCTTCAGCTTCGGTGTTGCCCCGTACTGCCAAGTAACTTCCAGGCCTTTCAGGGGGTCACAGAAGAGGGGGAAAGCCTGCCAACCATTTGGTGTCTGCTGATGTCCTTCCAACTGGGTGGTTGCAGGGCACTGCAAAGAGCTGCCTCTGTGATGGAGCAGGACAGGCTCATCACCTTCATTGCACAGCTGCGTGATGTGAAGCCTGGAGGGATAGTGTGGTTTTGCCCACATTCACAGTATTGGTACGCAAACATTCAGGCCCCCTTCTAACCACTAGACAATGTTTCCTGCCTTGTTATGCTATTGATATTATTTCAGAATAATTTTGCAGGCAGGGGGGCCCAGTAGGGAGTGCAGTGGGGGATGGCAACCAATGGGTGCTGAGCATCTTTCAGAACTGATGCCCCTTTGCATCTCAACACTTTGCCCTTCAGCTCTTGCAACTCTAGAGACCTTTCTAACTCCTCCCTCCACCACACCCCGATGAAAGCAAGCAAGGGGTAGATAGGGGTGAATGGGGAGGGGACACACAGACCTGTCCACTTTTCTGGAGACATCAGGTCAGAGGGCTGCACAGATAGAGCCTGCAAGACAACCTCCCTCTAATCCCATCACCTGAGAGAGACCCTGGCAATCATGGACAGGTAAAATGAGTGCCTCTGGTTTCCAGCTCATATAAAAGATGAGGGTCTTTCTGTTAGAATTAACTTGCTTTCTGTTTGGTCCCCGCCATCCCTTTTTCTTTCCCCATTTGACTCATTGATCTAACTCCCTGTCCCATCCTGCTCTTGCACCTCACATCTCTGTGTCTGTTGTCCTTTCTCTTTGACTCTCTGCCACCTGCACTCTTTTCCCTTTCTGTCATTTCTTTCTTGTGTCTATTCTCTGTTCCTTTCATTGTTTTTCTTTCCTAGAAACAAAGAATGATAATAGAAGGATGGTCAGATTCTATCTGCGGCTTAAGCACCTCAGTCCTCTATTTGCACTGCAATTATTCTGTGAGCTAATCATCACTAATCACTTTCCACAACTGCACACTATTCAGACATTCAGAGGTCTTCATTCTGATTTCATGAATCTTCATTTGAGGAGATCTCTATTCAGTCTGCTTTTTCATTGCCCCGGTATAACCACAGCTCCTGTGTCCTTGCTGCTTTCCCTTGAGCTATGCTATAGACATAGGAGTTGCATGTGTATCCAGCAGTTTATACCTACCTAACTGCACATCTGTGCAGGTGCTCCCCACAACATCTGTTTGTTTATTATTCTTCTTGTACTAGCAATATTCTGAAATCTTCCCTGGCAAAAAACCTGAGGACAGTGAACTCCAGAGGAAAGGGGAAAAAAAGAACTAAAGTTAACGAATATTTCTAGTTGAAAAAATCTTTTCTGTGGTTCAAATTTGTCTTCACTTTGTTCTGACACTGAAAAATAACCTAATGATGGTAATTTTATTTTTTTGTGGTTTGGCGTCATTTCTTGTTCTTCACCCTTATTTGCATTCACATGTTGCTCTGCAGGGGCAAAACTATTGAATAGAAGAAGAATCAAAGACATTTTGAAAGCTAATGGTTTTGCACAAAACTTCACAAAAACAAACACAAGCAACAACAACAACAAAACAAAGGACAGGGAAAGTCTATTTTCCCTAATGCTTTTGATGTGATGAAAAACATTTTTCCATGTGGGTTTTAATGAAACATCAACATAATTGTAATTGGTTTTCACCTGGCTTATATGTTTCTTCAGCAAGCAATTACATTGCCTCTGCTCCATTTTCTGCAGTTGTGGCACACCCCAGGTAAGAGTCTTGCAAGCCTCTGACCTATCACACCTGCTCATTTCCTGTACAATTGTCTGGGCTATCCTTTCTGGACAACCTGAGGATCTGTCACCTCAGAACAGGTGTCCCCTCTCCCACATCCCTGTTATGGGTGACAGTCTTCTCCATGCCCCTGCAATAGCATACATCTAAGAGGCAGAATCCTGAGGTTGACAATTTTGTGAGGAGACCTAAATGTATGTGTGTGTGTATGTGTGTGTGTGTGTGTGTGTGTGTGTGTGTGTGTTAAGGAATATATACACATGTTCATTCACAAGTGTTTGTATGAAGGCAGAGAAATACAGTGAATCTAAGGCAGTAGAAAGTGGCTCAGCTCAAAGTGTGAGAAAGATGATAAAGAACATATGGTGGGTATGGGAAACACACCCAACATGAACTGCCAGAGCAAGGGATGATGAAATGGAGTTTGTGCTCTGCTCCTGACACAACTTGCAAACCCAATAGAGCAGGACTGCAGCAGTGCTTACAGGCCAGACCTCCAAGAACTGCCTCAGACTGTTGTTGGGCTGAATGAAATGCTTAATAGGAATGCTTTGCACTCTTGAGTGTGTGCAGGGCTCTGCAGAGCCTTGTCTTCTCTGTAGACTTTCTCCGAAGAGAAGACATGCTTCCATGTGATCTGCTTCTCCAGGAGCATGTCTGTATAAAGAGTGCTGTAATAGAGTTTGTGAGTGCTTGTTCCTTCTGTGTGAGTAAGACAGGTATTTTTGCACTGCAGGCTGAGGGTGACATGGCAGGAAAGAGAATGTGTGCGGGTCTCTTGCCTATCTGTGGGACAATCAGGGTAGCAAGGGTGCCTGAGGGAAGACTGTGTGTCTGATGTGGGGTGAGGTGCAATAGGGAGTGTTACAGGAGAGCAAAGCACATGCACTAGGTAACAAAATGCAAGAGGATGTGCATGACTATATGAATGAGCACCTGTGACGCAGTGGCCACATGTGAGGGTGGACAAGGGACAGAAGCTCCTGGAGAGCTTAATCTCCAACCTGTTAGCTGGAGATTAAGTGCTTTGCAATTCTCAAGTTTTATGGTGACATTGACAAATAGATAATAAGTGTGTATATATGTGCTTAGTCTCTCAGATTTAAATCAGTTTTAAATTCCTAAGAAACCCAAGTTCCGCTTTTCTACACCTCACTGGAGACCTTCCAGAAAACCCAGCTGGGTGTCTCTTAAACTTGCCCTACCTCCCTACTGAACATCAATTTATCAGAGGGAAAAGATGACAAAGGATGTGATTATTTTTAACCCGTTCACTTCTGTTTTGCATTGCTGCGGGGGAGGTGAGCATCTCACCTCAGTGAACACAGCTGCCTATGTGCCTCCAATTTTCAGTGAGGCTGTTAGATATGGCTCATGACTACCTTACCCTCCCCGTGCTCCTGCTGCCTCCTCCCAGCAGGATCCCTGGGCACAAGAGCAGGCCCATGCCAGTTTCAATGTTTGTCTAGTATGGAAATGGTACTTGTGTCTGGAGAGGTGTCAGCATGCCTACCCACTATGCATTCCATCAGCTAGTGTGTGGCATCTTACCTGAGCCCCTAGGCCTGCACACTTTCAACCATACTCTTCTTTTGGATAATGCATGGAAGACATTCAGTCCATACTTCTCTGAAGAGGTTCTAATTTGATCCATCTCTTGCCCCGGTTTTTCAGGGATTCATATAGCAAAATTAATATTTCTTCATGACTGAACTCCAGACGCTCTCATCTTCACAGGTCTTCTCAGGCACCTTCATTCTTTTCCCTCACATGTGTCCATCTTCTGGATATTTTTAGATGTTTTCACACTCCGCTCAGCCATAGTTGCTGTTTGACTAATCACTACTAATTCACTTGCTGTTTCCACTCACAGGGTCACCTGCTTCATCCCCACAGTCACCACTGCATCCTTTCCCTAACACATTTCATGCAAATTACTGATGTTCTTCTCGTACTGAGAGGCCTGGACATGAGAAGGATATTTTTGGTGCTGAGCCTGCAACAAAGTGCTGGCTCCAGGGTGGGCCTAATGTAAATTCTTTCTGGTCTTCTTCTGCAGCCTCCTGATGAAAAGGAAACTCTTCCTCTACAACTTCAAGAACCTGCGCTGGGCCAGGGGCAGGCGTGAAACTTACCTCTGCTATGTTGTAAAGCGCCGTGACAGTGCTACATCGTGCTCCCTGGACTTTGGATACCTGCGCAACCAGGTATGGGGAGCACCTTGTCATCCTGTTCTTGTATCTGTACTGAGGTGCACACAGCTCCAGTTTGCCTGGGACAGCAGGGAAAGGATGGCTGCAACAGCAATGCAGGCACTGGTTCATGTGTCCACAAGCATGGATGCTCTACTGGTACACACTGTTTGGGGGATGCAGCCTTCGGGTAAACCTCTAGTTTGTGCTACCCACCAAGTGTGTTACCAGCAAGACATCCCTGCTGCTTTACCAGTCTATCTCCTTTTCTGCTTAGCTCCCACACGTTCTCCTTGTACATCCCTTCACATCAGTGTGCTCCTGTACTCCTCTAGCCAGTCTTCCACTTATGCACCTTATGTGCCTTCTTCCTCTGTGTGCTGACCCGAGAACCTTGTTTCTCATCCCCTCACACCCCATCCAGCCCACCCCTCTTACACCCTGCTCCCTCCCCACACCTCATGCCTTGCCCTTCTCCCTGTTTCCCAAAGATGGGCTGCCACGTGGAGGTGCTCTTCCTGCGCTACATCGCAGCCTGGGACCTGGACCCGGGACGCTGCTACCGCATCACCTGGTTCACCTCCTGGAGCCCCTGCTACGACTGTGCCCAGCACGTGGCCAACTTCCTGCGCTCCTACCCCAACCTGACCCTCCGCATCTTCACGGCCAGACTCTACTTCTGTGAGGACCGCAAGGCAGAGCCTGAGGGGCTGAGGCGTCTGCACAAGGCGGGGGCCCAAATTGCCATCATGACCTTCAAAGGTGAGATGTGCAGGCAAGAAGGAGGTGATGGAGATCTATGGAGTGTTAAAGAGACCCAGGAGGGTGGGAGAAGGTAGGACAAGGAGCTGGGGAAGATGATGAAGGGTGTGATGATTTAGTGATCCTAGGAGAGGCCAGTGTCCTCTTGAGCACCCTGTAATTCCCCTTTGCCTTGCACAGATTTTTTCTACTGCTGGAACACATTTGTGGAGAACAGGGAACAGACATTCAAAGGCTGGGAAGGACTGCATGAAAACTCAGTCCATCTCTCCAGGAAGCTTCGACGGATCCTCCTGGTGAGTGCCAATTCTCCTTCTTCTTCTTCTTCTTCTGGTGCCTCTTCCCTCAGCTTATTCCTGTCTTCCTCAGTACAGTTCCTCTCAGCTCTTGCTGCCCATCCCTGCCATCTGCCATTATTTTCATTATTATTTCATTATTCATTCATCTTCACCTTCCATGTACCTCATACCACTCTCCCCAACTGCATTCATCTCTCCTCTCCCTATTCTCTTCCCCTTCTGCCACCTCTCATCCCATCTCCTGCCATTCCTTCTCCATCTTCATAGGTTCCTGCTCACTTGACAACTGACCTACCACTTATATTTTGTCCTGCAGCCACTGTATGAAGTAGATGATTTACGAGATGCCTTTAAAACTCTGGGACTTTGAAGTGAAAGTCATCAGCAATCAGAAGACTTCGGAAACATTTGTTCTTTGATTTCCAACTCTCTCCCTTAAAACAGATCTTTCCTTTCTTCTGTCTTTACATCTCTCTTCCTTCCAGATCTGTGTCTAGAAATAAGACTACCCTTACTTTTTCATTTCCAAGGAGAATTAGGCTGATCTTCTGAAGACACATTCCACAGGATCCCACCTTATCCACTGCTAGCTGAGAATAGCCAGTACTGCAGTTCCAAAGAGCAATTTGCCCTCCCTTGTTCCCTGCAGAGCTAATTCAGGTGGTCCACTAAATGAAGTTCTGGATTTAGCCTGGTCCAAGTGGGAGCGGACACCCTGCAAAGCTATTTATGTGACTGTGTTCTCACTGGCACTGCACTGATCTACATGTTTCACAAGGGCTTCAGGGAGAATGTCTCTTGCCTCTTAGAGCTGCACTACACTGAGCCACTCTGTGTCCTCCCCTGTGAAATGGTTTATTTGCCTTTCTGGATGTGGGTAGGAAGTTGAAAACCATCACCATTGAAGTGCTATAGCCTATGTGCTAACAGCAAAGTTGTCCAGTTACTGGAAAGCTCAGCTGAGAGTACTGAAGTCAGTCCTGGACAGCCCAGTTAGTTCAGCTTGAAAACCTCACTGGAAGCCAGCAGACCTTCACAAGAGAGTGAGTGAGGGCACCACACCTTTCACTGTGTGGAGTACTTTTCATCCCCTGAGCATTTCCACCTAGACCAGATGTGCAATATGCTCCCTCCTTAGCCAACTGTACTCTGCTGGAGGCAGCTTTATAGTTGCCCAGTCTTCTGGTTTTCCACCTTTTATTGCCCGTAATATGGCCAGCTATGTCTAGTTGGTGACTGTACAGAGAGCTGACCAGAAAAAACACCTGGCATAAGCAAAGCTCTATAGCCTGTAGATAGATACCTTCTGTAGGGGCAGAAAATCAACCCGTCCTTCTGCCTGGCAATCACTGTGTTTCCACTAGGGGACCCCCTTGGCACCTGATCTGGTGGACAGTCTGTACAAGCTGAAGATACGGGTTCACATTACATGCCTGCTCACCACCACATTCCCACCACCTAAATTACAGATGGATAGTCCCCCACGGTCAAATGGATTGAGGCTTTGCCAAGGCTAAGTGTGTCCCACACTCTGGGTTTACTCTGGCATTTCCTTCATGGTGGTTACAAGTTCTCTGCTCCATCCTGTTCCTCTTTCTGGGTGAGGCTCAAGGCTCCTGGGTCTTTCCTCAAAACACCTCTTCTGATGATAGGCCAGCTGCAGGAGGACAGCAGAGAGGTTTGCTCCCACAGTGCCTTCTCCTGCCAGGAGAGGTCACAACTGGTTGCATCACAACCTTCCTATACCTTCAGGCTCCTGAGGCACTCTCAGTTTGAGGAATTTTGACCAGGAATAGCAAGGAGAGTTCTTTGCAAAGCATTAATTTGCAAATATGGTGTTGTATATTTGTTTGATATGGTGGATATTATTTATATAAATAAAGGTCTTACAAATGAACATGTAATTTTGTCATTATTTTGGTATCATATGGGTGAGGGAAGTAGAAGCTGACACAAAGGATTAACATGTCATCTATTCTTTCTGATTTCTGGAGAGATAACCTGGCACTATCTTATTAAACTGTCTTCATACTTTCACCTGTACTTTTCAAGTGTTGACAGTGTTGCCGAGCAGATCAAGGCAGATAAAGTGCTCAAGTACTTTGGAATATTATCAAAAACCTGTGATGGAAATGCAAAAGTTATTTAAGATACTTCCTCCATTAATGGCAAGCCTATCATCCCCATTTATGACTTGTAATTGACACAGAAGTGCTGACCCAACATACTTCACAAAATAAGAAGAGAAGCAGAGATGTAAAAAGGATCTCTGTCTTTCAACTTTTGATTTTGGCTTGTTAAACATCATTGTCCTTCTTGGTGAAATTGTTGGAGAGCTGCTAGATAAAGTAGCATTTTCTAAAAAAGCACTTTGGAAATCCCAGCAGTTGGCTTCTGCTCAAAGGCTGACTGAGTTGAAGATACTCGTTGAAACATGACAATGGGTGACACTGTACAGTAGGGGAATAAATACAATGAGTAAATGCAAAGAAACATTAACTGCATTCAGAATACATCCTAGGTTTAGATTCTTCTGAATCTAAAGCAGATTAAATTCAGAGTGGACTGTTCAGCTAACCCAGGTGATTCAGCTATAGGAATATAGCTCTTCTGTTACAGAGATTTTTTAAATCACACTTTTTCTGTTCTCAAATACCAATTAATATTATTTGTTACAAGATATTCTCTAATTTAGTATTATAAATTAGTTCAACCCCAAAAGCTTTATATGTCTTTGCCAAGAATAACTTCCTGGGGATGACTGTTACATAGCAACAATAGTTTTTCAACCTAAGTTATTTCATTTGCTTTGCAGACTGGGTATATTGGGAGCATTTCACTACTGCTTATATACTCTTGAGTACCATGTGTCTTTAGAGCCTATCCCTTAAAGAAATGGTGGCTGTGTTATTCTAGGTGTCTCCTGGCTTTATATGCACCTGGGCAGATGGAAACATCTCAAGAGAACTGTGGCAAATATACCTCAGGCCCCAATTGCCCAATCTGTGGGAAATGGGGGCTTGCGATTGCTGGGAGAATGTTTCCTCCCCACACTGTGGGGAATGGCCAGAGCAGGAGCACATGGCACTAGCCCCTGTCTTACTTGGTTCAACTTCCCACAGTGTGCAGCAATAAACAAGGCACAGGCACATCTGAATAGCTGAACAGGATTGGTCTTTGATAACAGAGGAAACAGGGTAAGTGGGATGGGATGGCTATTGGTACAGTGTGAGAAACTGGGCATGGCTGCCATCTCCTAGTACACCGGCGTGTCTGGCACCCTCTATGAGGGTGTTGGCTGGAGAGATGTTTTTTCCTTGCTGGAAACAGCTCCTGAAGCCCAGCTCTTAGCAACCCACAAAACATGCCCACGGAAGAGCAGGACGCCGACATCATTCCCACATCTGCACTCAGCATTACTCCAGATCAGTACACAGCATCCTTGGAGTCTGCAATAATAAGAAACAGATTGCCACAAAACAATGCAAAGACACACTCCAGACCCTTGCAAACACAAGCATGTCCTCCCACTGCTTGGTTTCTCTTTCTCTTGTACATGCTGGTACTTGAAAACCAGGGTAGAAAGGGGTTTCAGGGTCATGGAGTCCAGCCCTCTGCTACTTGTCCCTTCAGGGCGCTTTCAGCCTAGATGTCTTCATGTTCAACATAGTTCTCTAATTTGAGTAGTTTTATGTCCTCTCCCTGGTGCTGCCCCTTTAGTGTTCCTATGAGCAGAAATTTCATTATTTAATCACGTATGTGTTAAATATTTGCAGCAACTGAAATCTGATTTGTTTCACAGAAGAAAAACTAGAGGGATTTGGCAGAGAAGAGACCACTAGTTCAGACAATGCCAGTGATGATGAGCAGAACCTCTGAAGGGGAAGGAGACAGTGGGCTGCTGCAAGAGCAAAGGTCAGAGCAGAAGGGGAGGCACCAAAGGGTGGCAAGTATTTTGAAGGCTGCCTTTGGCTCTTAAATCTCTCATACATTTTTGATAGGCAGGTTTCCCCTCAGGCTTTCAAACCCTCATCAGATATAGCTAAAACTTCAATGTTGCTGCTGTTATTGTTATTGTTAAGCACCCCAGCAGAAGGACTGCTGGGACTTTTGAAGGCAGGGACTGATGTTGAGAGAGGTAATCTTCCTGCCTACAAGGTGTCTGTTGTCCTCATGTGGGTGAATGCACCCAAGTTCCAGGGCAGGGAAGATGTTGATGCCTCCACACTACAACCTTGTTATTAGTTCACAGTTAAGAACTATCCTGCTCTACAAGCTGGCACAATGCTCTTACCAGTCTAGAGGAACAGAAAAAGATGAAAGCAAACCAGCTGTCTTCTGTGCTTTCCTTTATGGGCTAGTAGCGTGGTAGACCCACCTTTAGACCCTTACATGCCAATAGGGGAACAACAGGGATGGAGCAGGTTGCAAATTGACTGGCAGATAAAACTGGTGTGAAAAACTTCGTTGAGCTACCTGAAACTGGCAAGTTTCCAAACAGACCACAGGAAGTTTGTCCTCCTGCCTTTAGTGGGAGCCCTGAACATGAATGGTTATGGACCCGTCTGCACTCAACTGTATGTTGATCAAGTGATTTGATTTCTCCCTAAGGAAACAAAGAGTAACCAGAAAGAGGGCATGTGACATGCAGCATGAGGTCCCGTACAGGGGGAAGAATACTTTAGCTCTCCTGTACATTGCTTGGAGTTATTTTGTTTGGTTAACACTGGAGACACTCCCCACCCAGCTCTGTTCAGCCTTACATACCCTCTTATACTGCAGACACTGGAGCTGATTCCTCAGCCTGAAGCTTTTCTGGCTGCCTTGATTGTCTGCTAAACATCTGGAGATTTTGGCATGGCCAAAGGATGCTATAAGCACTAATAAACTAGAAAAGATAGGCATGGTTCCCTCTAGCCCCTGCCTTATTCTTCAAATCATCACCTGTACCTGCTTGTTGCAGATCCCAGCATCAGTACATTCTCCAGTGGGATCACACTATGGGCTTCCTGCTTGGAGGGATTGGGAATTGTGAAATGTAGAGCTCCCAGTATGATTCATTCAGAGGTTCTGCATTATTTGCAGTTCAAACGGGAAACTGCTGCAAGACCCAATACACCTGTATCTTCTTTTTGCCTTCTGCCTGTACAGATACCTCAGAGCTTTCAACATCTCCTACTTCACCATTCTACTCAGTGTTTTCAGCTGGAAAAGCAGAGATTTTTTTACTTTCTTCCTCCAGTTTGCAATGAACACCTAGGTCTCCGGAGTGTGGAATTACAAGGGAGGGACGTGTACCCAGGAATTGAACCAGAAAAGCAAAGTTTCGATGGAGTTGACATTTTTCCCTTTTATTCTGTAGGTTTTACAGTCATAAATGTATGGAGAATAAAAACTTAAAATGAGGTATTATTACAGTATTGCATAAATACTGTAACAGCATGAAGCATTTGCAAAAACATACACATGTACCCATAAAAGTGATCTTCATAAGAAATTCTCCAAACAAGAATGCATGGCTCTCATTACTTCTTTGGAACAGATTGGAGCATGAACAGTGTTACTCACTGGCCTCTCAAGAGGGTACTCGCAGAATCCGATTGCAGAACCAGCAAACACGGAGCACCTGATTACAGGGCATGGTTTCCATCCCCACTGGATTCTCAGAAAGCCTTATAAAGACCCAGAGGACTGTGTGGTGGATGCCTGGCTGCATCATCCGAACTTCCTGATGGCTTCTCATGTGCTTCTTCTGCTCTGTCCAATACTTAGCAATGCAGTCAGTGGCAAGAGCCTTCTTTGGTGGCAGCAGGAAACTGATCAAGGCTGCAGCAGGAAAGATTGCTGGGGACTGGCTTTTCTGGTCTTGCATGATGCATAAAATGAGCTTAAAAGCATAGTAGTGATGCTTATTAGTATTCAGTTTCCCAGCAATGGAGGAAGACCCTAACAGGAAGAAAGAAACATGAACATTAAAAATCAGATGCCGAAAGATTAAGTTGTCTCTTCAACATGATATAGAATTTGGAAATACAGCATCTAGTCAAAGAGATCACCCTGATCTTCCCTCAGTGTGTTAGATAATCTCCCTCAGGGATATGGTTTTCCAGGCAACAGGATAGCACTTCATAATTTGCTGTGCCATGTACATGCCTCCTAGAAAGATTGACCATTTAGAAACAGAAGCATTTAAAAGGTGGCAGATTGCATAGTTGAATGCTTGGGAAGTGGGGCTAGATCTTGTGGAAAGGCAGATTTTTCAGGGGTTAGAAAGGCCCTCCAGAGGTCTCTAGTCCAAAGCATGTTTGCAGCAAGGCTAACTCCAAAGCTGGATCTGGCAGGTCAGAGAAAAGTTCTCAGTGTCTCCAGGGATGGAGGTTTGAGAGCCTCTCTGGGTTCCATTACAACACCACCACCAGGGGAGACATTTTTCTTCCATCCAGTTGGAATTTCCCTTCTTGCAGCTTGTGCATGTTACCTCATATTCCCGCTGCACATGTTTGAGGAGAGTTTGGCTATGTCTTTACTGCATTTATGTAGCAGCAAACTGCAGTTAGACCCCACCTAGCGTTCTTCTCTTTAGGTCTGGCAAAGCCAGTTCCCTCAGCCTCTACTTGTAGGGCAAGTGCTCCAGCTCCCTGCCCTTTGCAGTGGTATTCCACCAAACCCTCTCCAGTTCCTCACTGTCTTTCCTCTGCCAGGGAGGCCAGAACTTGACACAACAGTCTGTTTTTCTCTGCAGCATATGCCCAGAACTCACTCACCTCCTTACACTTCTGCGTAATTAGTAAAAGAGGGCTGGATGTTCAATAGGGCTGAACACACAGACCTTCCCGCTCCTTCTGTGGAGGGCTGGTAGCAGAACTACTGATAGTGGGCTGTATTCACCTTCATTTTAGGGGTGGCTTGTGTTTAGCTGAGGCAGCAAAGCAGCTGCGTGAGTGCCTGACTTTCAGCATGAGTGTCCCAGTGCAAGCTCCCTAGCCACCAGGACTGGGCAATAACCAACAAGGCTGCTTGGGAGGGACAGGTAATTTGTTAGCTGGCTCTTTAAAACCTCGACCTGAAGGGCATATTCACCTTGCACTGCTGCACAGGGAACCGTGCTGAGTCAGCTGTAGTTTGCCTGTACTCGCAAGCATTTAGCAGAGAGCTCTGTGCAGCTCCCTGGTAAGCATCACACTACACATTTGATTGTGCATGAGCTGCTAAATTATTTAATCACCTCAGGCATGAGAAGATGCAGAAAGGCTGAAAGCCAAGGGGAAAATACCTCCTAAAGCATTACATTGCATTAACCACTGTGTTAGATCAGATGATTGACTGGATATTGTCCCTGACTGTGTATCTGAATGTCTTATTCACACAAGAATTAGAAAGGTCAGGTCTTGAGTTATTAAAAGTCCTATATAAAGTTTAGGGTGGATAGAATCGAAATGCAGTGTAAAGTGTACTTTTTCCTCAGTCGGGAAGTTTATAGCACCCTCAGGCACTTATAGCATCCTACAAACAGGTTAGTTTTGTGTGTGTGACTGTAAGTTCCTCCCTATATTATGCAGTTGTGTGCACCCCTTCCTCCATCTCCTGCCATCCATTCTGCATAGTGGGACCAGTTCAAGCAAGAACTGGCTTGCCCCACAAAGGGTGGGTGAGCCAGGAAGTTAACTCAAGTCCTAGTCATCTCTCTGGTTCAGTAGACCACCTTCTCTTTCTTACATGTTGTGGGTATCAGGCTGTCCAAATAGCTTCTGCAGTTGTGTGGACTGCAAGAAATATGAAATGCAGATCTCAGTCTCATGATACTCATATATAAACTCTGATTCTGAAAGCAAATCCACCCATCTGGGCTTTTGAACTTGCTCAGAACTTAACTAAAATCAGTGGCCCTATCCCAAGAGGCAAAAAGAGAGTACTTGAATCATGATTACACAGCTGAAGAAGCTTTTGGGGTCAAACAGCTCCAGCAAGCTGCAAGAGAATGAATTGGTAGTTGATCCGTGTAAAGGGTTGAAATAATGTACCCTTTCTTTAGTAAAAACCTGAGAGTACTGCTAAATCTCTTCTCTACTCCTGGTCACAAAGGCACAATGTGGCAGCATACTCCTTGACAATCTCTTGCCTGCTTGGCCCTCTACTTATGCAGCATCAAGCCCATGTTTATTTTTCCTACTATCATTTCTGCTAACACCATTGGCAGGGTCATCCAAACCTCCATTTCCTAGGATTGTGCATTAATTTCCATTCTCAGTGTGTTTTTCAGGTGCCTACTGACCAAAAATATATGACCAAGCTCTCTCCAATTCAGAAAGATGTATGGAGCGAAGTTGTGGGGCCAGTAATCATCTTCTCCATGATGGTACGCAACAAAACTTTGCCAGCAGTAACGGTAATCTAGGAAGAGACATACCCAGTCATTCTTGATGAAAGGATGCCCAGTTCTTTCTTCATTAGCATGACAGTTTGGCACTTGTTTCTCAGTAAGAATACAGTAAAAAGCAGGAGAATGATGTTTGTGCAAGGGATTACACAAATAACTCCACAAATAAGTTAGTGGGAAGGGGAACCAAAACTCTACAAATAGCAATATGTCTAAAAAAGAATTGCCAGAGACAGAAGTTACTGTGGTGTCTTGGGCAACCCCCTATCACGAATAGCACATAAAGTCAGAGCACATTAGCCGAGAGAGAAGGAATCAACAAGTGGCAGGACTGAAAAGGGAAGTGACACATGCAAGTCAGAGCTGGCCAGGCACACTGTTAGCAGTCTTGTGCTTGATCACACAGCTTTGGTGAGACAAGTTGGTTCAATCGTGAATGTGTCTGACTTATCTCAATGATCAGGGAAAACCTAGAGTGAACACTCTAACATTTAGCAGCTTCAGATTGATTTTAGTGTTGACAGGGTGGCCAGAGCTTCTGTCATTGCTCTGGTGGTATAATCCCAGAAATAGGTTCCACAAGATAAGCAATGTCCTTTAGGATTACATTAGACCTCGTGGATTCCATAACTGCACACTCCAGTATGAAGTGTCCAGACAAGTGTGTGAGGTTCATCTCTTCAAATGTATATTCCTTTCTGTGAGCTGCTTGTCTGGACCATTTTTACAGTCAAACATCAACATACAAGCAAGATATACACACACAAAGAGGCACACATGCAAGACATTCTCTGTGATGCATCATCTGAAAGTCTGCTTTAGATATGTTTCCTTCTCCAGCTATCAAGGGAAAGCAATTAATTGCTGCAGCTGGTAAACTGATCCGCATATATATCTTGGGAGGGACAGGTTCTATCTTAAGCCCAAGATTTTTCATTTCATATAAAGGAAGTGTGAATGGCTAGAGAAAGTCAGATTTGGCAAGAGGAAATGACTGTGCTGGTCCTGCTGTTGTATAGGATTGAGGAAGAAATAAGGCAGAAGAGAGTGACATTTTTGCACTCACTAGTCCTCCCCAGTGCCAGTCATCACCTCTATTGCAAACTGAGAGTGCACATGATCCCAGAACTTTCAATCCATGCCTAGACAAAGTCAAAGAGTGGTTGGGTTACCTGCAAGATTCATGATACGTATAGTGACTCCGTTCATCACCAGGTTGCAGAGACCTTGCCGGTTACGGTTATCCTGGTGCCTGAACAGCTTGGCTGCATATATTTCCAAGGTCACATGACGATGTGACCTCAGGAACTCCAGAATCCTCTCAGAGCAATTTCCACAAGGAGTTGTCGAAAGGAACCAGGTGATGGAACAAGGAGCTGGTGGCACATCATTGAAACAATTTTCTAAGAAGTTGACTTCAGCATGTTTTTGACAATTGTTTGAGCACCAATTCCTCCAAATGGAACCTCTTCTCCACCTGATTTCATACAGCAGGTACACCACCTTTGGATGTTGGTCAGGCAAATAATTTCTTTTGAAGTCTGTTGGCCGTATCTTCCACCTACGATGAAAGCACCCGCGGTATAGTGATCCCAGCTCTTCAGTGATGTTTGGTCCCGTTGGGCATTGCCAGTTCTCAGCATCAGTCAAACCTCCCACTCTCAGCCTTTCCCATCATAAAAAAAGTAACCTGAAGACTGTTGCAACCTAATGATCTAAATCTGGAGTTTGATGAAGACCCCAGAATACCCACAGCACCTCCTTGAGAACTTTTGAGTAAGCAGCCCCACCACCACTCAGGGATCAGCACCAGTCAAAGCAGTGAGACAATGGGAAAAGAAGACTGGGGAAAGGGATGTTAAAAAAAACCCAAGGGACAAGGCTGCCTCTGGAAATTGTCATGGAGCTCAGGCAGCACGCAGTGATAGAGCTACATCTCTTACCCTTGGGTGTTCTCTCTGCGGGCAGGATCTATATAGAAAAGATTTGTAAGTCATTGAGGATAGCAGATCAGAAAACAAAATTTTCCCTACACTTTCTCTCCAGACCCCTTTCAGGCTACACACTCCCTGCCAGATCTCTTTTCTCTAAAAGGGCTTAATAAGTAATGTCTGCACAGCAGGATAAGCACTCTGGAATGCAGGAGGGGTGGATTCCTACCTGGGAGTTGAACTTGATGGTAGTTTAAACTATGCTGTACATAAACCCTCACTCAATTTAACACATTAGGGCTGATTATGTAAATACTGAGTATAACTTCATTGATTTCAGCAGTACTTCATCTGTTTTCCCCTGACTAATCAAAGAACAGAATCAAATCTCTTAATCCTTTAAATTTAAATCTTCCAAACCACTTCTACTAGTGGTAGGCAAAAAGGAGTTATTTTCCTGTTGGTACTCATAATATCAGACTAGACAAAAACATTTTCACAACCAACAATCCCTTCTTTACTTATTTTGAAACTGTTTCAAACAATAAAAAAACATCAGTGCCAAGGAAAAAAATATCAGTGTAGAAAGGAGAGTGGTTTCTGGCTAATAAATACCCATAGGCTGGCACTGCAGACCTGCCTGATTATACACATTTTGTCTATGTCATGGCAAGCAAGTTTGACCCCATGATTCATTCATCATTTCCCAACCAAGAGTCTAGGGGAAAACAATCGCAGGTGATCAAAGCAGCTTATTTATTTCGTAAAAATCCATCCATACCAAACTTAAGGATCAAGGAATGGTATTTTATTTAATAAATTAATTATTAATTTCCCTTTTCAAATTTATACATATCTTTTTATATAATTAAAATCTAAAATAACTATTTTTGGTTTTACTTAACATATATAATGTAATAAAAATAATTTACTTAGAATTAAGATGCTAAAGGCACTTTTCCCACAGCTTAGCTCTTTAAGATGAGGAATTATGAAATAGATGAAGTAAAATTACATTTCAGCAGAAATAAAATAGTCTTCCACATCAACACAGACACGATCAGCTCTTCACACAGCTGTATTGCCCTGATGCTCTAAGAAGAATATCCTAGTTGTTTGTCACAATGAAAATAATATAGGTGAATAGCTAACTAATTTGCTCCATTCTTAATTGCTTTTGAGACCTCTTTCCACATTAAAAGTTTTTTTGGATTTTGAATTCTTCCTCCCACATCAAGGTTAACAAAATTATATTAATATTTTGAAGCTGGACCTAAGACTCGAGATATGGTAATGTATTCAAAAGGATAATACAGAAATCCGCAAGTGTCTCCTGTGTATCCTCATGTGCCAACATAACACATTTGCCTCTACTCTCCAGTTCCTTAGATACAACTACAGTAAATATCTGCACTTGAATACGGAGAAATAGGCCTGCATTTCACATAAACGTACTTACCTCTGCCATTGACAGCAGCCATGGATATTTCTGGGTTCGTTTGTCACCTCTTGGGCGATGGATCTGCCTTTATGAGTCTTAGGTTTGTTTCGGTTTCTATTCCTGAATGCTGAACTTTGTGCGTCTCTAATGTTACTCAGCTGAGTGTTTCCTTAAGGTGATTTTTTCTTATGCTTATTTGCACTACCCCACTGGCTAAACCTGAAAGCAGATTCCTGGCAGCAAAAGACTGTACATGAGGGTGCTGCCATTCAGAAATGGTTCTAGCCCTGAATACAAGGTTACCTTCCAGAAGCTGGAATTAACAGGTGAGCCTTTTTTTTCCTCCAGTGCAGAAAGAAATTACATCTCTTTGTTACCTTTAGCTCCAGAATAGAAAACCAAATCTCTAATAACCCCAATGCATTGAGAGAGAGACATTTACACAAATAGCATGAAGCCACACAGCTGTGGAATGGCAGATATTTACAGATACCATGACAAATCAGTTCACTGATGCAAAAAGGACAGACTTTTTCCAGTGCCCTGGGAAATCTGCTAAACATTATCAACTGGGTATCGCTTTCCTGTGATCAGTTCTGTAATTCACATAAGATGCAGCACAAGAGTATCTCCCATTTAGTCAGAAAAATGAGTGAAACCATTCTAGTTTCTAGTGAGATTGCCCCTGACTGACACACCCAAAACTGGTGGAGGAAAGGGATTACAAAAGAATTCTTCATATTGTTTAGGTAGAATCAGTCTCTGTCACTTAGAGTTTTCTCTGGTTTTGTGACACAATTATTTTATGGGATGATGCAAGCTGCAGAAATGGATCCCTGGTGAGCCATCATCCAGTAATGGGCACTCCCTGAGGATAAAACCATTGCCTTCCTCAATACCAAGTCTGATGTGGGATGGTAAAGCTAGAGGAATGATTTATTTGTATTCTTTGTGGCCATTTTGCAGTATTCTATTGTCAAAAATTATTCCATTTCCTGCCAGGGCAGACCAAACAGAAGTGTACATGAATGGTGGAGTTTAGAGGGAGTGAGGGCAGGAGCCTCCATGAAGAAGACGACTAGTCATGGCAGGTTATCAGGCAGTGTAGTGCCAGAACAGTCTGCCTTCAGGGGCTCTTCTGCTGCAGGGTCACCCCCTCACTTCACAGTGTAGAATTGTTCCCCAGTGGTTGCATTATTTCATACCTTAGGAAGAGTAAATGGGATTGACTCAGACACTCAGAGATTCTTGAAATAAAGAAGAGATTGACTAATGTGGTTTTGAGTTCATGGACATGATTGTCAGTAAGATCGGGAATGCATTGCTACTGTAGTACTCTCTTCATTGTCTTCTCCCTGCAGCAGATATTTACAATTATGCAGGCATAAATTAGGCTTTGAGTTGATTGATCTGATCTGCAAGAAATGGTTTGATTAGCAGAAGTAGTTTCTGATATAAAACCAGCAACATGCCACAGAAAGCAGGGAGCAAAAAACTAGTCCAGGCAGGGACTAGAAGCAGGGAATTAGCAATACAACATTTTCAGGTGTCTCCAGGAAGCTGAATGTGCTCTATGAAATGGTGGAAAAACAAAAGGAAAAAAAATTAAAATGTTGTTCAGTCATTCTTGACAGTCTAATGTGAGGAGAGGAATCCCTTCCAAATTCAGTTGCTGATTTAACCCTAACGAAATCAGAAAGACAAGGTCACTACACAAGGGAATTTTTCATACTTCTGTAAGAACTTGCACATTCTGTTTACAAGGAAAAAACATCAGTGAGTCAGAGGAGGATGATGGCCTCCACAAGGATCATATAGCTGGGTGGAAACATGTTTCTTAGTGTTTATGAGGAAAAAACAGTAATGCAGTATACCTTTAAATTGCTATGTGCCTGTAGCAAGGGTCATATACATATATAGGTGGGACCTCATATTATTCAAACAGCTGTGACAAAAATTTGTATTCTTCTATTCATGCAGTCAATTGTGTCCCCTTACAGACGCTGCTTACTGAAGGTAATGTTAGAGATAAATGTGAAGGTGATTTGTGATGCTGAACTATCGGTAACATCTGAATATATCTCACACACTCCAGCAAATGTTGAGGGTTTATTTTAAATAACCAGCACCCTCATATGGATGCCTCATGAACCTAAATGCATTTTGGAGGAACATACACAGCAAATTTGGGCTGAGGTAGAGTTCTAGAAATGGAAACATATGGAAGAAATTAGGGAAGACAGACAGATTAGCGAGAAAAAAAGAGCACAGAAGAAAAGTTAGGTCAGACATCAAAGGAGACAAAGAGGGACAAGGTTTGAATCAGCCTAGATCCCAATTTGCAAACCTCTGAGCATTTCACAGGTACTGAGGATTCTATTCCCTGGTTAAATGATCTGTTGAAAAGAGGTGAGAATCACCCAGTGGAAGTTTGGAAGGAAAGAGGAAGGTAAAATTAAAAGGAGACTAAAAGCCTGGGGCTTATGCCACAGAGGTTTAGGTCTCAATCTCTGCTTACAGGATGCCTCCTGGTCTTAATTTAAAATGGTAAATCCGGCGTTAGTTCAAGTGTTCTGCTGTTGGCACATTTGACAGTAAAAGGAAAATGCTCTGCATGTTTGTTTGAATTTAATGGCCTTTTCTGGGTAGATATCTATAATTTTTGTAGAAAGAAAAATCACACAAGAGTCTTTTAAGATTTACTCTGTGAACTTCACATTTAACAAAGGCTAAAATGAACTTCACATTTAACAAAGGCTAAAATGCATGTCTATGTATGAATCTCTACGTATGAATACAACTCACAAAGATATTTACAGATATTTATGTATGCACAAAAATGCAATAAAATGAATATAAAACCAAGCTTGCAGATACACAAATAAACCTTTTGAGCGGCCTATGAGATTGCAACATTAATTGATAGGCACACCCACCCCTGGCTCTTTTATCTCTCCCAGAACCTTTGCTTTGCATTCCTCTGCAAGTTGCACAGCGTCATCAGACTCGACCAAGACTCTTGTTCAGCTTCTGGATGTGGAAATCGAAACTGAAGCGATTAAGATAACTGGTGACACACTGCTGCTGCTGGGTGAGCTTTATGAGTCTGACTGTGTACAACGAAGCGGAATGACAGCCAGACACAAGGACGGGCGCGCAGAGCCTTGGCCCAGGCAAAGTGGAAGACAGCTGGCTAGTAGGAAGCACTGACCTGTGTGCTTACTTCAGTATTAATTTTTCTTAGCTATACAAAACATCCTGATATCCTTGTAATATAATTCTTTCACATTAACTGGTGAGGATGTAGAAATCAGAGAGTGGACCAAAGATATCTCATGAGAAGTCATTGTAAAAAAAGAAAAGCTGCAAGTGAAGATATCTGTATTTTGGAATGTTTTGGTAATCTAAGCAGTCCTTCTACAGTCTTCTCACACTACTTTGCATCACAGAAGTTCTGTATATTTATCTTTCTGATTTTGCTTCATTTCTATGTCTTTGTTTCAATGCACATGTTTTGTCAAAGCAGTAAGCAGAAAAATAAGTACTCCAAAACTGGTGGGCATCAGTGTCCATGCTCCCCTTGAGATCTTGAGTCTGTCATACAGTCATCACACGAACAGCAGAATTGAAAACAGTGCAGGGAACAGCATACCAAGTTGACTTCACTTGAAAGAAAGCAATGATTCATCCCTTTCTTCCCTATCAGTCATACCAGGGAGTGCGTAGAGCTGCTCTAGAAACTTTCAGCACTGAGCTTTTCCACGCACTCAGGGATCGCTCAATGACAACCACACACGGTTAAACTCTCCCTAAAATTCACCTGGAAGCTGTAGCTCCCATGGAAGGTAAAACCTCCATCAGAAGTAGTAAACATCCACCAGAACCAGGTATTACAAACCACTGGGCACCATCACAGATGGAGTTCATTTTTTTCATAGCAGCCTTTCTAGTGCTGGGTTATAACCCAGTGACCAAAACAGTATTGATAATACATTGTAAAGCAAAATATATGCAGGTATTCCCCCAAAGAAGGGTAAGCAGTGGAAAGGATTCAAAAGGTTTATTTCAGAGGTGAGAACGCTGAAATCTTACAGATCCTAACAGCGCTGTACGTCCAGCACTGGGTCTCAGAGCAAAGGCAAAAAGGCAGGGCTTTCATTCGTGCCTCGGCTTTATCATCACTTCACCCCCCTTCGGCTCCCCCATTGGCTGCCAAGGCCTTGCAGTACATCTGTGTTATCTCTCTTGTGCCCAGGGAGTAACCCGCTGTGGAATGCATGCACAGAAATACATCAAAACTGTGTCTGGGAAAGATGTTTTGTTCCCAGCAGAAAAGCGTCCTTAGTGAAAACTAACTCCCTCCTTGGTAGCAATATCTTCTGGAAAAGAACTATATACCCCTACACACATCTTTAGCTACAACATTTGGCATTTGTTTCTTACTCTGACCCCAAGTGAGTAGGCTGGGGGTCGACAAGATGCTGGGAGGTAGCACAACTGGGACAACTGACTGCAGGGATCTCCCACGTTGTCTAACAGTATGCTCATCAACAGCATCTGTGCAGATCTTTCCTGAAGTTGCTGCTGCTTGGGGACTGGCTGGTCATCGGTCTAGTGATGGCCTCTGCATCATTTGGGGTCTTTTTTTCTTTTTCTTTTTTTCTTTTTGTCCCCTTCACTGCCTTTGTCTTGATGCATGAATTTTCTTGCTTTTGCCCTTCCAATCCTCTCCTCCATCGATGGGACAGGGAAAGACGAAAGCAAGCAGCTGTGTGGTGCACAGCTGCCTGACAGGGTTAACTCACCATTGCATGTCCACACGTCAGCTGGAAATCCACTCTACTTGGGTCTCCACAGGTAAGCTGCTAAAGAGGTCTTGTAAGAAGTCTTCTGAAGACTCCACAGATATGGAGTTGCTCCACCAGGATCCTCATTATTCAGGCGTTATATTACTATGAAAATAGTCTCTCCATCACTTTCTCTTGCCACTGGCTTGAAGCAGGACTGTGAGATAGGAGCTTGTGTGTTTAAGAAGCAGTGGGTCCTTTATGATATATATTCCTCATAGCAGAGTCATGACAATCCAGGGGACCAAGTCTTGACAGTTTTGAACAGTCACGCTATGTGGTACAGGTTCAGGGGACACCTGGTATGTCTGCGAGATAACCCTTCATGGGAAAACATTTTGGAAATGCAGCTGAAGTAGTGGGTCCCAGCTGCTTTTTCCTAGGTTGAAGCTGTGTTGCTTAGGCCAGTCAGCACTAAAAGGCAGAGCCACATCTGCTGCAGTGATGCTTATGGACTGTGTTCATTGGATCTGAGCAGATCTTAGGAGAAGCAAGGGATTAAAAGGTGCATATGGGGCTAAGCAAGGTTTGTGAGCAGCAGATGGCAGAAGTGGAAAGCAAATGAGGTGGGAATCAAGATGTAGAAGGAACCTGTGAGGGTGGAAGGGCAAACTTTACATGCAAAAATCCAGCTGAACTCTCATGGTTTGCTCAGTTGAGTACACCCAATGGGGCCAACAGTAAATGCTTGTTAGATCCAACTATGAAAGTGGCCTGAAAATCATCTCCATCTACCCAAGTACTCTTGGCCTTAGTGCTGTGTATTAGGCATTCTCTGATCAGGATACTGCTATGGATACCTCATGACAGGGTAGACTCATAATACAGATGGTAGTTTGAAGCAGAGGGAGTTATGATATGTCAGCAATCTGCCCTGTCACAATTTTCTGGTCTTATGAGCAGTCATATATGATGCTGACAGGGAAACCATGCCAGCTATCATGACTATGGTTAACAGAGATTGCAGATTTGGAAGCTATCACAGTTACTACTTGTCTTCTAAGACAGGCAGGGCTTCAGAGGGTGGGACATATCCATCTGCATCTCCTTTGCCAAAGCCTGTTGCCCAGTCCCCAATCCACCTTCATCACACACACATTCATCACGGACACTTAAACTGAGATGCTCTATCTCCTGCCACCATAGCTAAGGTTAAAGGATGCCTCTGCTCCTGTTTTAACCAGACCATGGTAGCAATGGATGCAGCACAAACAAGGGAATGGATATTTATCCCAGTCTTGCAAAAATAATCTAAGATCAAAAACAAGGCATGGAGAGAGGTTCTATTCCCAAGCACCGTACTGACAGCAGGGCTTGTACCTCTGCACATGACAGAGAGACAAACAACTTGATAGAGCAGCAAACAACCCAGCTTGGCTACTGCAAGGAATACAGCTGCATTCCTACAGTTCTTTGTGCAGCTTAACGTGACTTGTTTCTCAAGGGGTTTCCAGTGGATACATCTAGTGGTCCAGTTCTATGATGGACTTGCAGATAAAAATACTTTCTTCTTTTATCTAGCTGAATGGAGATGCAATGGCTATGGACACTGTAATTATCATTTCACAGCCACACCTTTTGGTGGATTGAGGATTTGCTTCTGCCAAATGGAGCACCTGTGGATTTTTTAAGTCGCTCTTTTAAGGTCAAATGCTGCTGCCAGTTACGTGTTATAGCTCCCACTGAACCAGTGGAAAATTCTCTAGGTTAGCACAGTCTTTGAAATGCAGACTACTGTTTCCATGACTAATGAGGAAACATCAGTATAGCAAAAACTGACACTTATAAGTTATCAGTTTAAAACAGAGACAAGTGCTTATTTACATGGCAAACTATGAACTTCTGGAATCTTCTGCCCCAGCAAACTGTGGATGCAGATGGCAGGACAGGGTCAAAATAGATCTGAGAAAGTCATGGCAAAAAGTCTATATACAGACAGTAAAGGTAAGATGCAGGGTTCCCAAACACAGTCATTGTGTCAGTATTGAGGTAGTGTGACAGGATCATAATGAACCACAGACAGTAGCCAGGATTGTCTGCTCTCTCTAAAACTTTCTGCCACAGCTAGATACAGTGTCTGGACTATGCTTCCTGCCTCAACGGGGCATTTTCTGTGGTTTCAGATATGCTTCTGTTCCTCTTGCACCATGAGGAGATAAGGCTAGCCAAGAGGACAGCAAGTCTCCAGAGATGTTCCTTTGGCCATTCTGACCTTCTCTTGCCTGAGGTTAATCTTTCCAGAGTGAAAGAAATTGCCTGTTTTCATCAAAATGCCTCAGTTGAAGTAAATTAAAGTGAATTCATCAACTGTTCAGGTGCTAATTTAGCAGTCCACTTTAAGTACTCTTTTCTCATCACCCTGTGCACCACTAGGCCACATCAGAGGAAGAAAAAAGCTGCAGAGTTTTTGGCCAGGGACACTGTTCCCCATCCTAGCTGCTACCTGCCTCCATTTTCACATCGAGAAGCTTCTCACTGGGGATGTTTAGCACTGTCTAGTATACTCAAGACTCCCAGTGATAAGTTGTCTGTTGGACCCAGAAAAGCACTATCCTGCCACCTCAGGACCCCCTTTTCTAACTGCACGTTGTCTTGTCAGCATGGTAACTTTTCTCTTCTGCCAGATGTTTGAGGCATCAACTCTTTAAGGTTTACATTAACTCTTTAAGGTTTACATTAACTCTTTCATGTTTTCAGTCTCTCACAAGAATGCAGGCATTGGTCATAGTCAGCACATGTTAACAAGGGGAAAGTCCAGCCTAAACAACTTTGTTTAATTTCTTTATAAAGTCACCCACCTAGTTGACCAAGGGAAGCCAGTAGATGTGGTGGGTTTGGATTTTAGCAAAGATTTTATACTACTCTCACAGTATCCTCCTTCAGGATAAAATGTCCAGCACACAGCTGGACAAGTTCAAAGGGTGTTGAGTGAGCAATTGGCTGATAGGACAAAAAGTTACAGAAAATGGGATTATATTAGGCTGGTGAGGGGTCACCACTGGGGTTACTTGGGGCTTAATTTTACAGGCAGTGATCTTCAATGTTTTTATAAATTATCTGTATGCAGGAATCAAAATCAAGTAATTTTGGCAATGATAATAAACTGGAAGGAGCTGTGGACTCCCATGAGGGTAGAGAGGCCCTGCAGAGAGATCTGGATAGACTGGAGAGCTGTGCAGTCGCTGACGGTATGAAATTCAAGAAGATTAAGTCTTGGATTCTCCAGCTGGAACACGGTAATTCTGAAGCTGAAGTAATCCTGAAGCTGACTTTCTGGTGACCAGTGACAGGACTGGACTAAATGGAATGAAGCTGCATTAGTGGATGTTCAGCTTGGACATTAGGAAAAAATTCTTCATTGAAAAGGTGGTTGGTCACAGGAACAGGATCCCCAGGGAAGTAGTCATGACACCAAGTCTGTCAGAGCTCAAGAAGCCTCTGGATGATGCTTTTAGTCATATTGTTTAGTTTTAGGCAATCCTGCAAGAAGCAGGGCTTCAGATATGATGATCCTTCTGAGTCCCTTCCAACTTGAGATATTGAGCGATTCTTTGATTCTACAAATAAAGACCCTGAAATGAAAACAGAATTATGACAGTTGGATCTTCCAATTGCAGTTTGGTCCTGCTGTGATTTGAAATGGACTTAGCAGAAGTAGTTTATTAGCTGTAATAGCCCAGAATGTTACTTTTCCACAGATGCCATATAAAGGAGGTTTCCCAAATAATCAGTGATCCACTTAGCCATAGATTTATTTCACTCTGTTCTCTAAAAGTAGCACGTGTGAGAAAACTCATACAGTGAAACAAAATGCTGCAGCATTTATATTAGTTTTGCTAGAATTTTTTTATACTTTTTTTTTTTTTTGGTATGTCCTTCCAGGTCAAGGATCTGGACTTATTCATTCAAATATGGTCTCTTGTCTCCAGGGGCACAAACTTTCAACAGTGTTGTTGAACACACTCTCCCTTCTGCCTCCTGCTTTTCTTGAGGTCTGGCACAAAACAAAAAAAAAGGTGGAATTTTCCCAGGGGACAGACATTGTGTTTTGAACAGCTTTTCTCATCTTACAGAAACTGTACCTTTCCAGCCAGTCACGGAATTTGCTGAATTGAATCTGGAAAGGACTTCAGTGAAGTACTATAGAGGGGCCCAGTGACTGGGAAGGTGTCAGACCACTGCAGATATTGACAGAAAGGGACTAAGTAGCATCATTTGGTGAATTGAAACCCATGCTCATATCCAGGTTAGAAAGGAATCTGGTGGAGGGTTTCTGGGATGAGACTAGAATTTCAGGTAAAAATCAAGGGATTTCCCACTCTGGAGCCTGAGGGAGAAAAACTGCACTCTTAGCCTTTGCTTCATAATATGAAGCAGTGCTTCTCTCCCAATGGGACAGGATAGTTCCCATGATTTACTGTATTACTTTTTCCAAAAAGCCTGCTGCAGCACTCTTTAAACTCCAACTAGATGTGAACGGCTTCTTTCCTGCTCTTTACAGCTCAGTTACCCTGGACTGCAAATCAGTTCATGTGGTCCCCTCCACCCCTCAGAGTCTACTAACCTCTAAGATGTCCCTGAGCTTCGAACAATTCCTAGTTATCGCTGGCTGAAAGTTCACAGTCCAGGAATCATCAGCAGCACCTTCTTGGATAAAGTTTTCCCAACAGTCCTCGTAATCTAGAGAAACAGAAGCAAGGTGATTAACCTGAGTTTATTCAGACACCAGAGAAGCTCATGGAACAAGACTTTTTAACCTCTTCCTTGTGTCCATGTCATAGAGACAGCTTGGCCATGGATAGGTCAGCTGATGGATGCTGTCCACTTCATATTTGGAACCAGTACCATTCTCTCCAGGCAATTTTTTCCCCCTCTCTTAACTGCAGAGGAGCCCTTCAGCCAGTCTTACCCCAGTAACTGAATTTAGTCCTCTAGGACAAGACAGAAGGACCTTATCTCCCATTCCCTCAGGAGTGACATAAATATGGTGTCTCTAAGCAAGGGAAAATTGTCACACAGGTCTGGTTCCTAAGAATCCTGTCCCTCTTCTCCTGCAATACTTTAACATCTTTTTTTTTGGATGTGACACTCAGTCACTGAATGGTGATGGATGTGCCCTCAGAGAAGCTGGGCAGGGTGCAGAAGCAAGCCCATAACAGATTCACCCATGCACAAAGCTCACCAGTTCACCCCTCTCCAGTCCCACAAAGGGAAGGAAACCTTACCTTCCATTTCCATGACATTAAGGCTTACTTGTGCCGAACTATCAAGTTTCCTCAGACCGTTTCGGTGTTTTTCCAAGTCTGTGCGGTAAAGCCGTGCTACATAAATGTCTATGGTCACATTCGAGTGCCGCTCCAAAAAATCCAGTATTTCGTAGCAGCACTTTGCACAAGGGCTCCAGGACAGGTACAAGGCAATGGAACAGTTGACATAACTGTATCTTTTCATCTTGAAGATTTTCTCCAGGAAGTAGACTTCAGCATGGTAATAATCGTCCCTATCATTTTTGACCCAGTGTATCCAAGGTGTGTCACTCTCACCCCACCGGAGTATGCATAGTAGATATGTCTCTGATGGAAACTTATTGGGATCAAACTGTTCTTTTAATGCCTTCTTAGATATGTACATGCTGAAACAGAAGAGAAACTTCAAGGAATCACTGGTTAAAACTTTGTTTTCAGTAGTACTCCAGTACATAAAAAAGGGGGAGGGCAGAGGAAATGAGAGGAGAAGGGCAAAACACGAGAGAGCAGGGGAGGGAAAACAGAGAGGTAAGCACCACTGCGGGGTAAATGAGCTAAACCCTGAAGTACTAATCCTCCCTTTGTCTGCAGAACTGTCATCACCTCAGCCCTCCCTATGGCTGTCATCCTCTTCATTACTGTGAGCACTTGTTAAAACTGTCTATATTTTTTATGTGTCAGATATTTTTACAGGGTTCCTGTGTAGCCCTTTTCAATGTAGGGGGCCATTGCACATGGGAAGGGGAGGGGANAAAAGAAAAGAAAAGAAAAGAAAAGAAAAGAGAAAAGAAAAGAAAAGAGAAAAGAAAAGAAACCACTGATAAACTATGAAGCTGAATATTTTTCCTTACTGGATTCTCTTGTCGATTGTATTTTCATAATGATTAAGACAGGCAGAACAATCCTACATGAGAAGAGAAAAAAGGAGTGCTCTATACCAAAAGATGCAGCTTCCAGGAATTATATTTTCTGACAGATAGTCCACCTCTTAAATTCAGACCTTTTCAGTTCAGAAAGGACCTCTAAATATTGGCAATTAAATACCTATACAAAGACTGTCAGTTGGTCATGAATGTATCCGTTGTATTTGCTAATTATCCATAATGTATAAAAAATATATGAAGTCTCCAGAGGCACTTTGTAGCCTTTGTCCAATTGCCTTGTATAGAGATTTATATGAGAATGCACTTGTTTTTCCAGACTAGAGTAATTCACAGTAAACCTAGTAGACAACTGAACAGACTTTTAACAGAGAACCAATACGCCTGCAGATTGTTTTATAGATTAGCACCTACTAATAAAAAACCCAAACAAAGAAACAAACATAACAAAACCATCATCAAAAAACCCAGTGAAGTCTTTGCAGATCAAGTAACTGTCACATATTCTCTAGCTGCAAGACTCATCACCTGTTTAAAAATCACCTCATTCATCTGAGTCAGTCAAAAGTCTCTGTCTTCTTACCCTATCTCCTTCCTCATCCCAGCCTCCTACACACTAAAATACATATGTACATGAACCATTTTAAAAACCACAGTGTCTCTCTCTTTATTTTCACCATGTATGCTCCATTTATGTAAAGCACAGACACTATGCATGCAAATTTGTTTATCAGATTTTCTATTGAATTTATGTAAATGTAACAAATGTAAATATCAACAAATGTTTAATTCTGGTACAGTAATAACTTTTTTATTATACAGAACTCCTTTAGTACGTCATTAAAAGAATAACAAAGAGAGACAAAAGTGAAGCACAGGCTCAATTTTTATGCTTTCTCATTTGAGGTGTTAAAAGAGATAGATTTTTTTCTATTTATTTTATGTTATTTGGAAGTTAATGTCCGTTAGCTAAAAATTTCATTAAAACTTGATTTTTAGGGAACATATATACATAAAATAATTTTATCATATGTTCACTGTAGATATACGTGTGACTGGTTGAAGTTCACCAAAGAAAATACATTGAGCTCCCAATACTCAAGCTCAATCAGTTAATCCAATTAGAAGAAGGTATACCTTCTGAATCCAATACAGAAGGTATTTTAAAGGTTTTGGAAAGCAATGTTACAATAGATTACACAGATATGATTTGTTCAAAGGTACCTGTAGATGTTGCCATCTGATTATAACATACAAACAAGTTAAATCTCCCAAGTCTAACTTAAACTGGCCTTAAGCACCCTCTTGCCTGTATTTTGACCCTAAAATAAGTCCTGTGTCCCCTGCATATTTTCAGGGACATAAAATCATTTCTTTATAATTATCTTGCAATACACTAATCTTCAAGATACAGCCACCTTAGACGTGTGTTCAGCCAAGAGAAATGCATGGTGTAATCAACTTAATGCAGCATAAGCAAAAGTCTGCATACTTACAAATATTTGCTACCGGTGTAACTTGCTATTTTTTAAACATACTAACATAAATTTAAACAGCTTTGACAGAAGGGCAGACAACAAATTTAAAAACCATCATAAAACATTCACACGCTATAGAATATATGCAGAATCACAGCACTTATGCCTTTCACCTGTTCCTTTTTCTCCCCAAACCAGGTAAGAAAATACTTAAAATAAATTGTGAGTTTGCAGATAAATTGCCCAAAGCTGTGCAGTCACTTCAATTTCTTTTCCTTTTATAGTTATCACAAGCAATTCTTGCTGTTCAGCATTGTTATGTATGGTACACATATACACACAGAGCCTAACTCAAAAAATCAAGCACTTAACAGCTGGTTCTTTGATATACAGATATGACACAAAACTAAGAGTTAGCAAATAATAAGTAAAAAAGAAAACCTTTTTTTTAGTTTTCTTTCTAAATTTGGTTCATCAATCTCATGAAGCTGAACTTGAACCTTTTCAAAATTTAAAAGCTGGAGAGAAGTACACCAAGTGTAAAGACTGACTGAGAATCTGAAAGGTGGATTGCACCCCAAAACGTTTAGAGGAGTTAGGGGAGTAAATGGCAGAGGGATGACAGCCAATGTAACAGTCTCCCAGGCTTTACTTCCCTTTTTCATTAATATGCAGCTACGTAAATGTGCATTAAAACTCGAAAATGAAACTGACTAATTACAAGTGTATTTTAAAATGCATTATTTATACATTTCCTATTGTATTGTCCCATCAGCCATAACTTGGAACAGGAATGCAATGAGATTATTTTAAAATGTACTAATTTTACAAAAAGCCCTAGTATCTCTATTATTAAAACCTGTATCATTATAAATAGTTAATAATTTTCCTTCCTTCCTCTACTACTTTTTATTAGAAACTATTTAAAATTCTGTTCAAGATAATAATAATAATAATCTCTAAAAATACATGACAACAGATGTGTCGAAACTTTAATCTGCATTCTTCCCCCCTTGCTAATTCTTTGCACAACCGAGGCATTTCTTCAGTAAACTTTGCATTAAAACTTTTTTCCCCTCTATTGAAGAGAAAATGCGTGGTCTGGCACTTTATGTCACAATGGCTGTTTCATGACCTCGAAACTGTCGAGCAGGGTAGAGGCATTTTTGGATCCTCTTGCTGCCCAGCCTTGGGGGTGAGCTAGACTTAATCCTTCCCCAGCACACCCCCATCTTTGCTTCTGCCAGTGCCTTTTGTCCCTCCGTGGTTTATGGCTCCCCTGACAGCTTTGGAACTTCCAAAGGAACTTCCCCAACAGGCTCAGGCTCTGGTGCAGCCCCTCATCGCCCGCAGTGACACGGGGGACAGGGCTCCTGCTCGGCTACTCTGGCACCAGAACCACCCTCACCCTTCCCCAAGCAAGGCAAACTCTGCGCAGACAGAAAGCATCCCCCTGCGACAGCAAAGCGAGGGGTCCCCTCGGCTTGAAGCAACAACAACACAGAGCGGAAGCTGGGGTTGCTTTTTTTGGCCATCAAGTTTCTTTTTACCCTCTCCTCTTTTTCTTGTACATGGCTTCTCCTGTCCCGGCGGACCCTCCCGGCGCTGCCCTCCCTTCTGCTCCTGCGGCCGGGGATGGAGCACGCCCCGGGCTCCGCAACCACGGGGCGATTGATGTCAGAGGAAACAGGAAAACTTCGCTTGACCGCCGGTCTACCTCGCAGTGACATGTCTGTACATGCCGCAGTGCTCTCCCTGCTTTCCTTGCTCCTAAGCCGGGCAGCAAGGGCGGACACACATTTCGGGGTAAAAAATACAATAATTCGACAATCTCTTTAAAGCCTGCTTCTAAGTTTCGAAGGGATTATAATGCTTCCTCGGCAGAAAAATGAGATTCATTCCTCTGTGTGTTGCAAACAGTCTGATAAATAATCAAGATTTAATTATATAGAAGAAGTAGTTGTGATAAAATAATCGAGATTTGATAACATATAAGAAATCGTTCCTTCAAGTAGAAGGAACGATTCTTCAAAGGTAGAAGATTGTGAGGCACAACATACAGAGTTGTAGAGGAGTGGTGTGTTTGAAGTATGCAGCCATGGACGCCTTGCCAAGAAGTTACTGGACCAAGCATGTTAAATTACTGGACCAAATATGCTGCTTGGAAACCCCCTCACCCCTTCCCATCTTGATCTGCATATCAAGGATTCCAATCGGTAAAGCTAAGCACAATGGACTGATGATTGTTTTTGGAATAAAGATATACAGACTGTAGAACCAATCATGGTAAAAGTTAGATTTAAGAATGGACTTACGTGAAAGAGACAAAGTATAAAAATGAACAGAAGAACGGACTTACATGTGTAGGATGCTCCTCCCGGGGGTGCAGCTGTTTTGTGTGACACACAGACCTTTTCTGAAGAACCCGAAGCTCAGCTGTGTGGAAAGCCCCATGGTTCTGCCTTACATGTCACCAGACCTTTCCATGCTGTCACAGCTTTGTCAAGGACAACGCGCTCACAAATACCACTGAAGAGAGACTTACCCACAAAGTGTCAGCAAAGCTCACCTTCCCTACCAAACCTAGGAGACTCCCCCTGTGGAGAGAGAGGGGTCCATGTATTGGGAGCCATGCAGCAGATGTGGCACCAAGGAGCGGGTCACCTCAAACAGACCGTGTCTGCTCACTTGTGCTTAGAGATTGAGAAACCCATACATTACTGCTTTCATCCGTAACTTCTATACACAGGTCTATGCTGCATGTGCAGCAGGCTGCACAGATCCCTGGGCCACAGGAGAAATGCAGCTGCTAGATTGTGAGCTGCTCCTGCCTGGCACCAGCAGCTGTGCCACCCACCTGGCAGTCACTAACCACTGCTTAGCTATATGTGCAGCAGGAAGTTCAAACTTCCTTTAGCAACAGAACTGCATCCGTGTAAGACAATATGGAATAGCTCAAGTGACCAAATGGCAGGGCTTTCCATCACAGGAGATGCACAATGTGATGTGGGGAAATCCAGCCATGGTCTTGTCCAGTGCTGCCTGAGCACAGGGTGCCCAGCACCTGAAGGGGTGTTAGGTTTACTTGCTGTCTATATTCCTCTTCTTATTCAGTCTTATTAAAACAACTCTTCATTAAGGCATGTGTTGCCAGGCCTTTCTCACTGAGAACCACTACATACCTTGCACCATCTCGCTTGCACATAAGTGATCCTGGCAAGGCCACTGAGATGCACACATCTTGGAATTGGGCTTGAATTATCCCTGTGGGTCCCCCCCAACACGGGATGTTCTGTGATCCTATGGTGCTGCTGAGTATATAGGTAAGAGTGAAAGAGGGTAAAATCCATTTATTTTATTTGTAAAATTAACTCACATTCCCTTTATTTAAGGTAGTTTTTAATATTGTTATAGGAATTCCTCATGGAAATATTTAGAAAAGATAGTCCCTCCCAAGTCTCACTCAAGTACTGCTGTTCTAGTAACCACTATGCTGGAAGAACACAGTGCAGCTCAGCAACATTGCCAGCCCCCTTTCAAAAACCTGGCTAAACTGGCAAGACTCACAATCCTAGGATGACAAGGGGTAGCAGACACAGTTACTAGTCACTTGGCAGCCCATATTCTGCTTGCAGATCAACTGCCCTGTGGGTGCAGAGAGCTCAGCTGGCTCCCTGCAAACCCTGGCTGGGTTCATCAGCTGAGGCACTGCCTGATCAGATCTGGAAACATCACAAATACTTGCATGGGACACCAAGCCTAATCTAACAGGGCCCAGAAGTGTCTAGAGACAGTACTTCAGGGACTCTGCAGGCACATTCCTCAGACTAGGACCCCAAGGCAAGCAGCAGGCAACAGGACCCAAGTGGCTCCTCATAGACCAGGAAGGGCCAGCTTTGGCCTAGGAGTGACAGAGCTATTTGATCCTCCAGGAAATGGCCTTGGGTTTTGTTGGTTTTATTTTATTTTTTTTTCCATTAACCTAGGATATCCCAAGACGGCATGAGTTGAAAGTACGAGGACTTCAGCTTCCATTTTTCTTGTTATGGAATACCTGAAGAATATTGCTGAGCCCTGTCTCTTCTGAGGGACAAGGAGCTCCAGTGATTTCAGGACTGATGATGGAGCTAGTTCCAGACACTGACACCAGCTTGTGTAAAAGCTGAAAACTATCACAGATACTACGAGAAAAGGTCTGCTAGGAATGCACTTCTGTCACAGAAACAGAACACAAATATAAGTTCATGGTGGAAAGTCACGTAGCATAAGGTTGTGATAAACTCACCTACTTTTGAATGAAAAACATTACTGAGGAACAAGCCTCTTTGTAGATTTCAGATTGAGGTGCATGACACTTCTAAGATAAGATGGTGACACTTAGCCTGTAATGGGCTCAGTGAAAATTTGATGGGAAAGCTTCCTGCAGGATAATGTGCAATATGTGTTTGTTTCCATGATCCATTGGGGTGACCCAGCAATAAACATCACTTGACATAAAGTCAAGAGATAGGATAAGTACTGTCCTAAACTGCAGCATCTCTCTTTCTTAGAATGTGCCTGTCAACAGCTTCCTCCAAAGATCTAAAGCAGTATGTGATGGGCTGAAACTCAGCAATGCCTGTATCTCCTCTCCAGAAGCCATTTCCCATTCTTCACCTTTAGCTCCACAGACCATATGGCTTGTATCTGTGACCCCTGCAAGTCCTTAGTGGACAGATACACACTCATGTAACATGCAACAGCTATAATTCCTTAGGATTAGTAAATTTACCTGCGATTCCCACTCAAATACTCTCCGTCATTCAACCAACGTTAGTGAATGACACAGGGATATGAAACTAACACAGCCTGAGATGCAAGAAGATGGCATTTCCTAGGTCAGGTTTTCTTTCAGTCTCCCAGACTTCATCGTCTCCTGTGTACTGCAACAGCAGCACGGCATGCTAATCTGGATTTCCCACATCTTAGGGAAAGGGATGCTTTTGCTGTGCTGTGGCAGCTTCACATCATCTTGTCAAGTCACAGGTTAAGTTTCTATGAGTGAGCTGGCAACAAAAGGCTGGATGCTGAGGACTTTTAGTTTCCAAACATCCAGGGCTTGAACTACCTCCTCCTGCTCCTAGAACTGGATGAAAATGACCTGCTGACTGCAGAGTTAACATTTAAGCTCTCCTGCCACAGAATGGGACGTCTATACTGAAGGTCATGTCATGGGATGGTGTTTGCCCTCAGAAAGGGCCAGTCCATTCCTGGGAAGCTGCCCAAACATCTGTTCTCTACAACAGGCATCCACCCTTTCAATGCACAGCACAAGCCATGCTCAGTACCCATATCATCATCAGCTTCCCACATGCAGGCCATGGCACAAAAGTATGGGGGCACAGAATGACAGCTGGAAGGAGTCAGCAGAGCCCTGTCAGAAAATGGTTGTAGGCTCATGCCTGAGCTAGAACAAATCTGCAGCACCTACCAGTGACCAACAGCACTGCCTGGGTCTGGCATTAATCGTCAGGAGTCTGCTGGGTCATTAATAAGCACTATTAATTACAGGGGCCTGATGGGGTTATAAATAAAGCAGGTTAGGTGACTAGATTAGTAGACAGTCAATGAAAAAAATAAGAAAACCAATGACTTTGATTGATGTGCCCACAGTCATTTTGCCTCTTAAGCACTCTGGCCATATTTGTTATTTCAATGAAAGCTTGGATGTGAGAATTAAAACATGATGTGAGATCATCAGCATGGAGGTAACTCAACCAGAAATAAAAAAACATCTTGTTCTGACAGCTCAGTCATGGGGCATATGAGTCATAATGTCTAAGTTCAATTTATCTCATTCATTACGCTGTTCTTTATTACTCAATGAAATAGAAACCAAAACATAACTGCATTTTTGTGATTTATTTTCCACTTTTAAAAGCTTGCAGGGTATCAGGGAATATTTCCTATGTACATATGAGATGTTGGTCCCCTGCAGCTGGGCCTTTCTGACCTCACATCTATTATGAGTCTTGTTAAGGAGCCTTTATCACCTCACAGTTGAACAGGACAGGAGAATCCATACAAGCTAGGAGTTTTATAGGAGACGATTGTCACCAGAATCAGTGTATCAAAAAGCTACAGCATTCCCCAGCACATTTCTCTGTATCCTCTTGCATGTTGTTGACCTTTCCTGTCAGATTCTGAAGTCTTTTCTTACATCTCAGCCCCTCTAGCCTCAGAACTGCGTCACAGCCACTCATCTGACATTATATATTTGTCCAGGCCCGTGGCACAAAGAACAGGAAGGACAGTTCAGAGCTCAAAAAACAAGAGGCAAATAAATACTCAAGAAAAATTATTTACCCCTGTTATTAAGCTTGTTTCCTTGTTTTAGTAAGCATATGCTTCCAAAATGATTTTCAAAGAGTTTTGATAATGCGGGAAGACAGTAAAATAGCTTCTGTTTTGAAAACGGGTGTTTGAAGAAAGTCTGCCTGAGCAGTGCAATAACATAAAGGATTTTCCCTCGCTCTTTAAAGCAGGTGTCTCTTTTCTGCATCATCCATGTGCTATTCTGACACTTCTCCCTGCCAAGAGACTGCCCTGCGTAGTGATACTGCCCTTTGGTTACTCCACCTCAATTAGCTGGACAAGGAAACTCCTCCTCCAAAGAGACAACACCTCGTCACAGCAGTATGAGGAATGAGCCAGCAGAGCTAGGAAGACTTAGGCACGATTGGCCCCTGCTATTGCCTTTGGGATAGCCCACAGCCAGTGGGGATCCTGCCTTCACACGCTGAGGCCACTGCTATTCCTATTCCCAGCCAGAAAATGCCCCATCTTGTTCCAGCCCTTTACTGCAGCAGCCCCAGTAGCTCTGGGGAAACCCTTGCCTGCCCTGTGGTTCAACCCTAATGAGTTGAGGCTTCTTTTCAGACACTGATACACAAGAATCGCAGATGAGATGTATCTAGGCAGTGGAGTTTGTGTCTGATCTCTGTCCCCAAGGCACCCTGTGTTCATCTCCTCTCTTGAATCTGTGCATCTCCAGAAGGAAAATCCAAGCTACAGCAGTGGGTAGTAGATGAGTAAAAGAAGATGGGGTTAGAGGGATTCTTTAAGGGCATGGTGGCTGTACAGAGGATGTTAGGACAAAAGGCAAAAGTCCATGGAAAGGGGACAAAAAATCCCAATTCAAGTGAAATATACAATAAGACAAAGAATGAGGAAGAAAACTTCATTTTCTTCCCTCTGACCCCAGTTTGTCCAAGTCTTTAGCCTTAGAAAAATATAACATGAGCCAGGACAGCTTTATCTTGACTTCACACAACGGACTGTGTTTATACTGGGGCTTTGTAGCAATAGAAGGAGGAAGAAGGAGCAGAGTGAACTGTGAAATAGGCTCAAGCCCAAATCCCCAAACAACAGTCCAAGTTGCTTTATTGGGCTTGCATCATACTTTTGCAGATGTTTCGAAGCAGGATAGCTCCACTTGCTACAGCACAAATTGTTCATAGGACTGCAGCAGGACTATCCCTGGTTATTTGTTACTGCTGTTCCGCTGCAGCTACCACCTTTGCAGTGCTGTTATTAGGAAGGACAGGATGAATGGTCTCATCCACAGGGTTTCTTTTAATGTTTTATTCTAATCCAGTCAGTTTTGCAGAAGGTAGTGAGACTGTTTGGAGAGCAGTTTTGCAAAGGAAGAGATGGATTTTGGCAAAAAATATCCAGGCATGTCAGAAAACCAAAATGTGATATGAAAAAGTCAGGTATCACAAATCTGAGAAATTTGATTTTCCCAGAAATTCCTTCCCTTACTGACTTTAGCCAAATTTGAAGACAGCTGGCCACAAATCAGCAAGTATGTTTCCTGAAAAGCATCACTCTAATGAGATGCTTTTATTCTGACTCACAGCACAAACAGGGTCTTTCCTTCCCTTCCCTCCCCTCCCACTCTCACTGGCTTCTACCCCACATCCTGTGTTGTCCTATGAAACAGCTGATAGCCCGTGGCATGCACCTGGGATGCCACAAAGCCAGGCTTAAAAAGAGGTATGAACCTGAGTCTGATCCAAGAATGACAACCCAGCCAATCTCCATCTTTCCACAGAAACCTTTTGATTCTGTCCAAACAAACTTTCCCTGTGAAAGCCAAACAATACTGGCCAGCTCAGCTGTCATTCCTACATGCGCTGCTGTGTCTCCAAGGTAGAAAGCAACTCAAAGGGCTGCAGAAACAGACTGTCTTTATTTGAGGAGAACAAAAGCTAGTGTTGATCACACAGGGCTGGGATTTAGGTTTTGACAGCTTACTCAGAAGGCTGAAGCTTTTCTTAAACATAGGATCAGACTCTGATACGGTAGGGAGTACAGCTCATACCTTTTCTTCCCGTGTTGTCCACCCCTACTGCCCATTACTCCTACTGGGGCAGGATCGTTCCCCAGGGTGAGTCTCTTGAGTTTTAGATAAGATGTGAGCACTGTCACAGCTAAAGGGACTGCTGAGCTGGTTACTGTCCATGGCATGCTGAAAATTATATGGATATTCACCATTATAGTGTGGGAAAATCCTTCTGCCCTCAACAGCGACTAGCTATGAACTCCTAAACCGCACTGTGCTACAGCCACAGAATCTTTCTGGGATCCTGTCATCCTTACTGTTGGGCAGGAAAGGAATACCTGTGAGGTATTTCTTCTAAGATACAACATATTTTGACACCAAAAAAAAAAGAGTGTTTGCAGCACACATGCAAACATTGAAACAGCTGGAAGTTGGAGATTAAAAAACTATTAATTTGGCTCCTCCAAGCACACAAAAGGAAGCTTATGCAATCTGACTGTGATTTAGGAGGCAGATCTGGAAAACAGATGAACCTGCCAGTTCCCTGGTTTGATTGAAGAGATTGCCACCATGCCAGAGAAGCAGTCACAGCAGCATGGCTGGTGGCAAGTTCTTATCACTGATGCCCTTATTGGTGCCAGCACCACTCATGTTGAGACCACCTAACTATCCCCATGATATAAATGGACAATAACGGAGAACCACACAACCACAAGGGAATTCTCCTTCTCCCTGAAAAAAAGATAAAAATGGTGCCCACATCCTTATATCTGATGGCAACTACAGTTGCAGCTGCAAGCAACCAGTGCTTCAAAATCAGCTCTCTTAGGGGTTATGTTTGTCTTCACATGAAGCTTGCTTTGGTTACTGGCTGCAGACTGCTGCACATCACACAGAATCGTGCAAACACAATAAGGAGATACAGAGTCCTGAAGGAAAAAATATTGGGAGATAAGAAATTAAAATGGTAGATCATCTGGAGAAAAAAAGTAAACATGAAAAATGCAGGAGATAAACAAAAGCAAATAAGACAGAGCACAAAAATAAGCAGCAAATCCTGAAGAGAGATCAGTAATAGACCAGAGACAGTCATGTTTCCATCCTGCCAATGCCAGGGAAAGAAAATGCTGGATAGTCCATGCTACAAGGCTCGCTAAGTCTTTGTGCAGGGGAGACAGACAAGAAGGCTACGAAAAGTGGAGGAGGGAAAGGAAATCCTTCTCCTAGTGCAACTGAAGCCTTTAATCTTTGCCAGCCTGGATTCTGGCATAAGCCCCAGCCCTGCTGGGAACTGTTAGCAACAACATTATCCTAAAGGATGGGAAGTTCAGCCTCACTTTGTGTAGCCTGCTTGATTCCCAGGCTAATGAGCCCTCCAGAAGGCAGACCACATATCCTCAGGGTTTACACTCTACAGATTAACATCTTCAGAACCTGTTTTAGCTGAAGGGCTTATTTGCACAGGAAATTTCTCTCATTTGTGGCCTTTATTGTACAGGTATCTGTCTAGTGGAAAGTCTAGCGCATGAGTAACTTACCTGCAGCACAGGTAGCAAAAACAGCACCCATGGAGAATTTGTGTGGCCTGCAGCAAACCCAGGAGCTGGTAACTGTGTAATGCTGCAAGAAGCATGAGAGTAGCGTGTCTCAGCTACCAAGGAGAACAGAAGAGCCGAGAGGGAACCTCTGCAAGATTTCTAGTCTCACATTCAGCCTTTCCTTTGCAAAAAAACAGTTACAGTTTGGCATGTCATCCTAGAAAGGATGGTATTCCCTCCCTCTGTACAAACAAGCAGAGATGTCCATTTTGGCACTGATTAAGCTAGGCCAGCTTGGAGCCAGTTACTGGTGCCAGTGCAAATGCCAGTTTATAGAGGTTGTGTCTGGGCTTTGCTGCCAGCAACAGAAAATCCAGTCCAAAGCACAGGTGTGTGCTGTGAACCTAAAGAAGGGAAATCAAGCACGGGAATCGCAGGGAGGCACAAGAAACGTTGTGCAGGGGGAGAAGCTTTTATTTTGGGTGTAAAACGGAGCACACAGAAATCCCCGGATTTATGTGCTGTTATGGCTGGTATCACCGGGTATCTTTTTGGGTTCACAACGCTGTCTTGGGTGTCTTGTGGCACGTACTCGGCGACCCCGAAGGCGGCGGTGGGGGGACAGTCGCCCTCGCCCCGTCGGGGCTGTGGGTGCGCTGGGGCGGCGTGGCATCGGCATCTCCCTCCTCCGGGATAAGGGATGCGGGATAAGGGATGCGGGAGCCTCCCCGCCGCTCCCGGCACGGTGTCTGCTGCCGCTCGGTGGCCACGGCACGGCGAAGCAAAGGAGAACCCCGGGTTGGGGGAGAGACCGCCCGGCCCCTCGAGTTCAGCCTTGCCGCGACGTGTCCCAGAGACCTGCCGTGCCGGGGCGGAGGAGGCTCAGGTCTCCCAGAAGAGACCTGGTCTGTGACAGGCTGACCCTCGGGGTTGTTCTCCACGCGTTGCTGTGTCCCAGGACCGGCTCTGCCTCAGGTCGGGGCCACAGGCACAGAGCCTGGGTGGGCTCCATGCCGCGGCGCTGGGCTGCAGAGTTACACCTTTTTCTTTCGAGAATTTTGGGATGGAACAGATTGCATAAGGCAGAACCCCCTGAGGAGCCGCGCACTCGGGTCACCGCGGTTATTTGGTCTGATGTGAAGTGACTCACTCTGCGCCCTCAGAGGTTTGGGGAGATTTGAGCACCACACTTCTCCATCCCAGGGCCACTATGCCACTCTCCCCGGGCCACAGCACAAGGCAGGAGCACACAAGGGAAGCGTCATAGCTCCCTGTGGCTGCATTTTGGGGTAGGGAGTAGCCAGATCCCACACTGTGCTTCTGGTGGGACGCATCAGTCCCAGCCAAGGTCTGTGGCAAACGCTGTCTAGGCACGTATGTGATGAACCCAAACAGCCTCATGCTCGGCTCTGTGCAGTGCCAAGGGCTGGGGCACAGAAAGCAGCAGTGTCACAGGCCTGTATGCTCCTTCCCTAAATACAAACAGCAGTCTGGGCAGGAGGTGTTGCCAGCGTGTGATCCTCACTTGTACAGAATACAGATCTTCACTTCTGCTCAGCCTAAGAATGCAAGTTGTCAAAGATGTGAATCGCCTGATGTTTGCTCCAGGCCTGGCAGGATGGCTGTGCCACCACACAGCCTTGTGCCTCAGATTCCTGGCATGAGGGGAAAACAACAAACAAAAGTAATAGCAGTTTTCCCACTGTGAGAAAAATCTCTTTTATTCAATTTAGTTAAGATAGAAATATCTATGAGGTAAAGAAATTTAGCAGAAAAAGGAAAGTTTCTATTTCAGCACGTGCTGAGTGCCCCGGCCATGGAGGTCCAAAAGCACGCCCGTATCCCCAAAATCATGCTTTTTATGTGTCCTCAGAGTCCCACCTTGTTAGCGTAATGAGAGGAGTGGGCCTCTTCTCCTGGTTGGGTTTGGCAGGCCCCCCTGTACAGGGAGACGGGGTCTCCTGGTCAGAATGACCCCTTTCCTCTGCACACAAAGAGCTTGCCATGTGGTGGAGGCCCCTTCCAGCCATATCTTTATCTATTTTCATAATTCCCTATTCCCGCACACAAATTGTCCCTGGCACCAGTTCCAGACAGGACCTGGTACCTTACAACTCCCACGGTACGCCTAAAGAAAATAATTCCTGAGTTAATGAACTATTTGCTTGTAATAGATCCATATTCTTTTATTTCCCACACAACTGCTATGTGCACTGCTGAGCATGGGGAGGTAGGCAGTGACCTGTTGGTGGGAAGTGACTAGTTAAGACTGTATTTTTCCTTTGTCAGTTATACTGAAGAGTTGATGTATTATTTTCAGTCCTTCCCCATAATTTAGTTCATGCCAAGCCAGGTCATGGGTAGATCATTTTGCCACAGAACTACCAAATGTTATCACATTGCATTTGCTTGCAGTTTGGACATCACTCCTTCAGGTCACTGCCAGAGTGTCTAATCAACATCTCAGCCGGGGTTTGGAGCTTCTTGGCTTCAAACTGTCCAAATTCCATCACTATCCATAATCAAACCACATAGTTGAGTGCTGACTTGGGAATGTACCATGGAACAGTGGTCCCTGGGGTAAGGTAGGGTCTTTCTCTGATGTGGAAAGTTGCCTGGAGCTGAGTCTGCTGGTGAAGATGGGTTTGTGATGTACTCAGCACAGTGGAATGGTAGAGATCCCTAGTTAGTTTCTACATTTACTGTATTCTAAGAACACTACTTCACATACTACTGGATCTGACCAGTTATCCTTTTGCTGACAGCTCATATAAAGCAAAACTCTCCTTCCCTCCCAACATCAGTCAGCAAACAGCATAGGCAGCCCCCTAAGTCAGTCAACTACAGCACAAGGGCAGGACTGGGATGTGTTTCACCCATCCCTGCTTCTCCTTGTTCTGAGCTGTGTTTTCTAACTGAGGCTGGCTCTTACTTACCAAATGGCCCAAGTCACTATCTCCTCGATGTACCCCATGGCCTCAGACCAGCATATAGAGGTTCCTTTACAGCTCTGAAGTCACAAGCTGGCATTTATTGGTTTCAGCAGTTCCACTTCACTAATAGCAGGGAGCTCTCTAACCCTGGTAAAATCTGGTCTAAGCAGGAAGCAGAGTTGTCTCAGGGTCCATAATAAGCCTGTGCTACAACATGCCCCAATCTCATCACTTTGCTTTCAAGTAAAAGGTGCATATCTCCAACATACACCTCAGATACAAACAGCTGTGAGCATGTTATGAACAAGCCCCAAACTAAGCCTGCTAAGCCAAAATTAATTCCTCCACAACACATGCAGTTGTCTCCCTGTGGAGAGGATGAGAAAGAGACAAAGAACCGCAAGTGGCAGATCTGAGTCAGGGCACTGAATACTCCACCAGAAAATGCTCAGACATGACGATGAAGGCAATCTAGGAACCTAGACCTAATAAAATGGTTTTCTGTTCTCTTTTTCTCTTTCCTCCCCTCTGCTTAATGTGGCTCACCTTTTTCTCACTATGTCTAACTTTTTTCCTTTGTCCTGGAACGTCTGTATTGCCACATTTAAATAAAGGATCAAATTATGCAGTCAGATACATTGTTAGAAGCACAGAAAAATCTCAAACCTCAGTGCTACCCAAGTCAATGTGTATTTTTGACTGTCATGACACAAGAATCCCTCCCTGCTGAGCAATTCTCCTGGTTACAGAGAGGGAACAGAAATCAACACCTGGCCTACTGGACTAATTTCCTCTTTTTCAACCTTAACTTCAGGAGATTGAAACTAGGTGTTCACGTGTTTCACTATATGGGAAGTTTTAAAGCTAGGAAGAGGATGCTACATAGAACAGACAGATTCCTCAAACTTGCTTTTCCTCCCGTTCCCGGTGCTGTAGCAGACTGCTATTAAGCAGGCTGTCAGCAGCCCTTGCCATTTGCCTGACTGCATCATTCAGCACTGTGAGGACAGCTTCAGGTGCTCCAAGCATCTCCCTCTCAGGCCACTGGAAGGTCAGGACATGAAGGACACATGCAGGGGACAGGTGCTGAATCCCGTGATGACCTGTTCCCTGGGGATCAAATCACAGGAAAGGAGTCCCAGTGCACAGGTTCACAGAGCAGGTGGGTAGTGATAGAAACTGAAATCTTCAGCGGTTTGCATCGACATGCTGTGGCTGAGGAGAGATGAATTACATCCGTCATGACCATCTCTGCTGGAGAGGTGGGGTGTTTTAGTGGGTGCAGCGAGTGAAGAGAGACATCTGAGGTGTTACCATGTCAGAGAGCCCTGCTGGATCACAAGGCAACACCTGCATCTTTGCACCAGAGCCATGCAACACTCTGCAAGGTTACTTTGCATCTGCAGGCACTTTGACACTATTATTAGGCTGTTTACAGCTATAGTAAAGGGATATAGTCATGAGTGAGGTTAAGAGTAGTTGTTCTCAGGCCTTTGTTAGCCCCAGAGTTTGCATGGAGGACATAACTGAGGTTAGAACAGCAATTTTTAGCAACATGTTTTTCTCAACACAGACAGTTCAAGGCTCCCTCATAACTAAGCTGTGCCAGTGAAGCATTTTTATTTTGTCATAATAGTCTGGAGTTCTGGAGTTCTTTCACTGTACGATCCCATGGCTTCTCCTGACCTTCCACCCAGGGAAGAGAAACAGTCTGTAATACAGTCTCTTTGAATTTTTCCTTGCTGCCCTAGGTGTGCTTTCACAGCCTAATATGAGCTGGAATTCCATACAATTTAAAGATGATGAAGTACAGATAATTTTAACCTTTACACCGCTAGCTGATGACACATTCTCCTCCCCAGTTTTAGCTGTTCACTAGATTTATTTCCTAGACAAATGACACCCAGTTAAAAAAGATCCAGCCTCTCACTGTTGTCTCTTTGTCTCTTTCTGTTTCCATCTCAGCCAAGTCAGCCATCTAAATATTGTCAGACAAAAGCAGGTAAATCTTTTTCTTCCGCCAGTCCCAGACAACATCCACTTGCAGATCCCATTCCACAGCCTTGGGCTTACCGGCTCTACCATTCAGATGTAGAGCAGGTGCCAGCCAGGGAGCCTCACGCTCTAACACTTGCTAATCGCGCATGAATGCATGTGCAAGAGCCAGTCTTGGAGAAAAGGAGAGGGTGTACACGCGGGGCCAAGGGCAAGGCAATGTGGGGATCCGTATCTCAACCCCCGACAGATCTGGAAAATGAGCACCGTTTTCCCTAATCCCGGTTTTCCCTGTAATTAGGACACCTGTCTCACAGGTGAACTGCTTTTGTGGGGAGTTTGTGGGGGCTTAAAAAATCCAGATAGCACAGATCTGGCACAGTGATCTGCTTGAAAAATATGTGGTGACTTGGAAGAACTTCCTGGGTGGGATGCGTTAGCGGCACTTATGGTCCTTAGACCACTTGTGGTCTGCACAAGTGTAATCTCAATCACCCACTTGTCACGTAATCCTCATTAGTTCTATTCTGATGTTCATTTACAATGGCGACAATACATGGGTTCATCCTCAGATGAGAGATTTGGAAGAAAGTAGGTGTCACAATACACAGTGAACTCTAGAAAGCATGAAATTTAGATACCTCTTCAGCGTCGGATTTGAACCGAAGGCTCTTGCAACAATGGATTTTGTGGAAAACTGTCCCTATCAGAATGAGGAAGGCAAACAAAGAAGCCTCAGAAAAGAAAAAAAAGAAGGGAAAAAAAGAGAGCTTTTGTGTAATTTCAAAGTTTATAAGTGGTGTGTGCTTGGAGAACAAAAGACAAAGTGTCTCATGCAGAGTATCCTTTCAGAGGAGAGTGGGGGAGGTAACTCATATTTTGAGGCTGCATAGAGCCTTGGTACAGTGAGAAACACACGATTTGCTATTCCCCCACCCCTTAAGGTGGAAATGGCAGAAAGCATTTGAACACAGCTACGTCTATGCCGTTTGCTCTGGGAACAACCACACTAGGGCTGAGGGGAAGAGGGAAGGATTCGAGCAGAGAGGATGCTTGGAAGGGTTTTTCCAATATGCACAGTCTCTCCATATTCCCCAGGGCTTCGCATAACCCTGACTCCAAGATGCTCACAAGTCTTCCCCTGGGGAGACTGTTCTGTTTAACAGGTGATGATGGGGTTTGGTAGGGAGTGCTTGTTGAGATGAGTGCTTACAGCACTGCGGCATCAATGCACATGGCAGGCACGGATGAAGGATTGTTAAAGAAAGAACAGACCCATCAAACCCTAGAAATTTGGGTTGTCTCACTAGCCTGCTTTCCACCTGCTTTTTGACACCTAGTTTTCCTGCCTTTTCTGGGAGTCGCTCTGCTTTGTGTCGTGGCTCTTCTGTGCCAGTCTCCCTCTCCACTGCTAACAACGGGCCACATCATCCAGTAATTCTCTGGGCATTGAGAGGCTGGGCTGTCAGTGGGAGGGAGAAGCTTTGTCCTTTTCTCTACCTGCTCCCCTAAGGAGTCAAGAGAAAGAAAAACTGTATTTTAATATGAATGGGAGTCTAATTTTTGTTATTCTTTCTTCATTCCCTTCCTTCCACAATCCGGAATCTTGAGTCCAGACTGTGAGCTATGGCCAAGCTACAGGGGACAGGTTGTACAGAGACAAGGGCTGGGTGAGTACTGAGGGCTGCAGGACAGGAGTGTTTTCATACACTTAACTTGAGGAATGTTCAATTAGGAGAAAAAAAAAAAGGTAAAATAATAAAATCAAAGGTGACTGCTGAGGAGAAAAGCTCAGACAAGCTCAACAGAACAAGAGGCAGGGGTTTCTACCTGCCTTCCCCGACCACGCACGTCTCTGTCAGAGGATCATGGCTCTCAGGAAAACCTCCGAGGGGCAATAGGGCTCAGGCCATGGTTCCCTGTTCACTAATACCAAGCCAGCACCCTGCCACCTCGCCGAGCCCCATGAACATGAGCAGAATGATACAGCGACACACAGTGACGCTTGGCAGTATTTACCAAAATACAGATAACCCGCATTAGAGCTAGTTAGAGGAGGACAGAAGAGCACCTAATCTATGTAAAATTTGAGACAAATTCTACGACTATAACATTATCCTGTCATGCCGATGAGTTTAGCAATACTCTGAGGTAGGAACCCATAGCATTTCTGACACAGTGGTGTGAGCCCCAGGGCTGGATTTACAGTATTTACAGCTTCCCCAGCTCCAGCCTACATAAACTGGTGTATTTGCATCACTTCAGAACTGGCTGAGCTCCAGTCCTCTGAAGGAGTTCCCTTACTGAGAATAATGGGGGATCCTTTTAGGGGAAACTTGCTGGATGAAAACCTCTTCATCCACAGTCACCTTGCTTAGGCCAAGACCGCTTTTGGACCTGAGCTTCTATCTTTGCTGCCCAAGCACTACAGAAAGGGTTTGGGCATTCTACAGCCCAGTGAGTGGCTGCATTCACTTCCACATACTTAACAAGCCAACTTAAGGGGAGAGTGGGACACAGCCTTGGGTCAAAACTGAAACTGCTTCTAGTATTTCTTCCTGTTGGGAAGAACAGCATCAGACTAAATCTGATCTGTGTTGCTGCTCCAGCTGCAAATAGCTCCAAAAGAAACACGAGTGCATACTTGCATCTGCTCTGTGACTCATTCCCAGCTGGTATTTTTTAAAAGAACAGCAGCTCTAGACATTCATGGGCAGTATAGCCAGCCTGAAGGGTGATGGTGCCACAAGCAGATGTTCCAGGCCTGATCACACTAGGGAGCTTCCCAAACAACAACATCATGTTTCCCATAGTATTCTCTGTGTATAACTTCTGGATTTATTTTCCCAACATGTTTTTATGTGTATCATTTATTTGGGGGAAAATAACTTCATTTATTTTTCTAAATAAATTCTGACTAGATAGTATGGTTTTATACACTCACACAAGTCTTGTTTCACTCAAAATGACATTAAAAATTATATGTTTGGTCACTTGATTAGTGGTATGGTTGGGGAGATGGAGCAAGTTATCCTCACTGGAAGAGGATATGTGAAAAAGAAAAGATATTTTGTAGTTAAAGCATAAAACCAAAGGGAATGGAGGACAAGCATGATGAAAAACAAAGAAACAAACAAAAAAAGATGAACACAGGCAAGAAAAAAACAAAAAGAAAAAAGTTCTATGCACACTACAAAGCAGATCTGACCCTGGGACAGAATCTGATCTATACGTGAAAACTGGTCTGTGTATGAAAATTGCAAACTCTGAGCAGTTCTGTTGCATTCCCAAAGGCACACACACATATGCAGCCCCCCGAGGGAGGATTTGCTGACGGAGGTGATGTTACTCTGCCTGTAAAACTCAAATCCGTCTGCCGTGAATGATCCCCGCCGTCCCCTTGGACGCCTTGGAGGTTCCTGCAACCTCTGGGACGGCCAAGCTCAAGGGGTTGTGGCTTGTAGAGACCCTGCGTTTTTCTCCATCTTTGCAAGAGGCTGGTTTTGGCAAACTCGGGGAGCTCCTGCAGGGATCATGTGTGTCCCGGGACAGCCCTGACAGCTGGGGTCCCTGGGGACCGGCAAAGGGCAGCACAATGGCTTAGCGTTGGAGGTGCAATCCCTTTCCATGCATGCATGTGGACTGGCAGCACCGAGCAAGCGACCTGCCCAAACCCCACAGCCTGGGGCAGTCCCCTGCCTGGCACTGCTTGCTTCGGGGCCAGAAGCAGGCTCTGGGCTCTAGCTCTGTGTTTTATCCTTCTCGCCCGATTTATAATCACTTCCCCTCCCCCTCAGCCCGTTCCTAATCATCTGTCTGAGTGGATCCTGTTCGGATTCTGATAAATGAAATCATCATTAGTTAGGACGCCATCAAGTGGGCCCCGGCAAGGACCCTTCCAGGTGGCTCAGGGGACCAGCTGAGACTCATTTCTCATCATGGCTCAAGATGGGGGGAGGAGGAGGAGATAAATCAAAGTCAAAGGAAGCCCCTCTCTGTCAGCTCCTAAAGATGTTTTGCAACCTAACGGGGTTAGTAGCTACTCTCCTGCCATTGTACACAGGTAGGTGCTTGTGTCCTGTTTCCTTGTACTGGCAGGGGTGAAGAATTTGCTTAATGAATCACATTCCCTCCTTTGTACTTCTTCCATGTGGTTTTCTAAGTTTTGTAACTCCTGGGCTCTGAGATCCTTCCGACAAATTTTTAATTTCCTTAAAGTAAATGGTAATTTTGGGAGGGGGGAAGTGGAGCAGTTTATCCTCCCGAAGAAGACTCTAGGCCCTGACTTCAAATCCAAGATCTCTAAGGCTCTTTTACAGCTGCAGTGTTCATAACCTTTTGAATCTGAACCGGTGATTCCCACCTCTCCCTGGTGCATAGTACTTTTTTCTTTTTAAGCTATCACTTTTAAAAGAAAAAAAAAAACACCTCTCAAGTGGCCGGGGAAAGCGGCTTGAAAAAAGTCAAGTGCCACTTCTCTTTGGCACTGCAGAGCGGGACTTGCCTGACTGAGCCTTGGGCTTGGCCTCTAAGAGAAGCAGCCTGGCTGTCTCGGAGCCCTCTCCCCCGCAATACAAACACCGCTCTGCAGTGCCGTGCCCCCCTGCCCCCCGTCCGGGTTCACTGGCGGGGAGGTGGAGGGCTTATCTGTTCGCAGTGATGGTTTGCGATCTGCAATGCAGACGCACAAAGCCTCCGCATGCCCCGCGGCGGGCTCTGGGTCCATTCTTTCTCCTTGGGTGGGGACCCGTGAGGAGGCGGAGGGGGGAGCAAGAGTGTTAAACGTCGGGGTGGGGGTGTCTGCCAAGCCCTGTCCAACTCACCAGGCGACTCTGCTCAGGCCTTCTGGCCCCGAGGGCAAAACAAGGATCTTCCTCCCCCCAGCTAGCAGGGAGGGACTGCTACTGACCCCCACCGTGTCACCTAAGGGCCAAGTTGGGAAGCGGGCCCTGGTGTCCCAGACCTCCCCCAGTCCCTGAATATCCCCAAAGTCCCTCCCCACCAATCAACCAACTTTTTACATGACAATGGCCATGACAATACCTTCCAGCCAAGGCCAGGCTGGGGAGGACTTAAAGCATCGCCCCCCCACCTCTGCCCAATGGGGTACCAGACCGCGGGCTGCCTGCAGCCTCCATCGCCACATCGCCACATGCTCGGGGCTGGGGGTCCCGGCACGGCCATGAGCGCCCACCTGGCCATGCCATCCTACCTGCCCTACCCCGGCGCCTCCCTGTATGGGGACTACTACTGGCTCTCTCCAGGGAACACGGACAGCGCGTCCGCCGAGGATGCTCCGGCGACGGACGCCCCCTCCTTGCCCGCGGCGGAGAAGACACCCAGTCCCCCAGGTAGGGTCCCGGCGGAGCAATCGGGCTGCCCTCGGCTGGGGTGGTCGTGTGCGGTGTCCCTCCTGCCCGCGGGATGGACGGGGGGCGATACCGGTGCCGCATCCCCGTCGGGGATGCGATGGGGCAGGAGCGGCGGGACCGGGCGCTGCTGCCGGCGGCCCCAGCGTGTCCCCCCTGCCCGGGTGGGACGGGGCAGAGGGGCGAATGCGAGGGAGCTCGGTTCCAATGCCAGGAGGTTGCCTGTGCCCGCTGCCCGAGGAGCCCCTGCGAGTCCCCAGGGTAGCCGCAACTTTAAATTCCCCCGAGAAGCTGAAGTTTGAAGTTTTTGACCCTTTCCCGCCTGATCCTGCTAACCTCAGGTTTTTTTCTCTCCTCAGATGACTCTCCAGCTTCCTCCAGCTCTGGGACACTAACCCAGTACTACACCCCTGACTCTGCCACTAGCCCCACCGCAGCAGCGAGCCCATCTCCGCACAACTCTTTCCAGAAGGTCAAGGCGAACGGGAAGGGTGTGGTGAAGACGGGCAAGAGCCGCACAGCCTTCTCGCAGGAGCAGCTGAAAGCCCTACACCAGCGGTTCCAGACCCAGAAGTACCTCAGCCCCCAGCAGATTCGGGAGCTGGCTGCTGCCCTTGAGCTCACCTACAAGCAGGTGAACATCTTGCTCTGAGCAGCTGAGTTACACTCATGGCGTGAGGTGACCTTGCAAGCAAGTTGTTGGGGGTTTTGAGTAGTTTTCTTTTTTTTTCTTAGACCCCAGATATAAGTTTCTTTCATGATCTTGTTTGTGTTCTATGGCTTACGTGAGAGAGAAGACGGTGTCAAAACTTATGACTCAGTCTTCATCTTATGTTTGGTTCCAGTGCCATCCACCCACTCCGTGCAGGTGTTTGAAAGGGTAGGCAGAACAGCAAAACCAGGGCTATGCAGAGTCAGGTTACTGTTCTGTATGGACATGTGTTGTCTCTGAATGTAAAAAGTCAGACACTTGCACTGTTAGGCATGTTACCTTTCTTAGTCAAAGTGGCACCTGGGCCTCTCCCTAGAGAAAGGGTCCTTGCCCCACCAGCTGCTTGTGTCTGACTGAAGGAACCACTCACTCCTGAGGTCCTGAATACTGAGTATCAGCAGTGAGATGATGATACTGTACAAGCTGTGTTTCTGCAGTTGTCTTGGCCTGTCTTTTGGCTAGGATTTTTGAAGTCATGGAAGATCCCGTGGTGATCTGAGGAGTTAGGAGTGTTTTCACAGCTATCTTGTCTGCTGCATGTTTTTAGCTGTCGAAATTATGTATGGTATTAGAAGCCAACCAGAAGGAAAAACATCTTGAGGATGTGTAATAAGATTTGAGAATGAATTTCTAATTTCTTATGTCCTTTCCCCATCACTTTTAGGTGAAAACATGGTTTCAGAATCAACGGATGAAATTCAAACGTTGCCAAAAGGAGAGCCAATGGGTGGAAAAAGGGATGTATCTACCACAGGTAAGTAAATTCCCCATCACTGCCAGTCATGGTTCCTCCAGTCTGTGGAGAGAAGTGCACCATATCCAACCTGCTAATTCAAACAATGCACAGGACTTGATATTACCAAGCCAGTTGCATTTATTGAAATAGGGCTTGCAGTGGCATCTATTTTGATCTTGGCCTGACACACTGGAAGAGCTTTGTTTCCAGCCTACTTATCTCCCAGTTGTGAGTTATAAATGAAACAGCTAAAGAGGGCCAGCAAAGCTACTTGCTGGTTTTCTCCCCAGTTCGGTGCTCCCAGACACTGTTGAGCTGGAGATGACTAACTTGAGATCCTGCCATCTCTGCTATTACTGATCTGTCTATAGGGGGAACAATTAGTATGAAAAAGGTGCTATTGCTAGGCTTGGAGGAGGGATGGGGTGAGGGGAAAGGAGGACCCATCCAAAAGAATGTGCAGTTGGTGTAGTGCTCTGCATAACTGAATGTTCTTTGTCTCTCCTAGAATGGGATTTGTCAGGCTGCATACCTGGATATACCCCCCACATTTCACCAGGGCTTCCCTGTTGGTGCCAGCAGAAACCTTCAGGCTATGAGCAACATGCACCAGGCCTACAGCAGTGGACAGACTTATGGGAATGGGCAGAGCCTGTACTCATTCATGGCTGTGGAGGATGAGGGGCTCTTTGGAAAAGGTGGGACAAACTGCAATACCCAGCAAACCATGGGTTTGTTAAGCCAGCCAATGAACTTCTATCACAGCTACTCTGACAACGGGGATTATGTCAACCTGGAGTCAGAAGATAACTACGGCTTCCAGAGCACCTCTGACACTGGCACACCATTCTCAAGCTCACCTATACAGCAACAGTGCCAGGTCCCTTGGCATCCCATGGGGACCCAGAATGGTTATGAGTCTCAGGTTTAAGTATTTTTTGCTCCCTTGTTTTGTGTTTGCTTATGGGTTTCCAGGGTCTTGACTTAGGGATAGAGATTTCATTTCCTTGTCTTGCCCCTACTCCTCTTTTAACCACTGTAGGAGGGTGTCACCACCCTGCTACCTTGGGCTAGTTTTCTGTTTAAAAGTGCCTGTTCATAGCTGACCCAGGGCAAAAGTGTTTTGTGTGTGACAAGAAGAAACCTCATTCATTGAGGGCAGCGTGCAATGCCACAACTTCAAGAAGCAGAGGTTGTAAAGGCCTGTTTGTTGTTCAAATCTCAACTTCCTTTGCTGCCTCTTTAGCAGGTGATCTCTGATGCTTGCCCTGTGTGTCTTGCATCAGAACTTTCACTGCAAAGAAGGCAAACATTTGTTGTTGCAAAATAATTTTTCATTAAGTGTGTGTTTTTTGTTGGGGGTTTTTAGCAGTGATATCAAACTTGTTCTGTGTGCATGTTGTCTTTGATTACTTTGTTTCTGCTTAATGTTCTCACAAATTTGTTTGAATTGAAAATAAATTTATTTTAATGTTGAGATGGTGTCACCAGCTTGCATTGAAACAGCCTGCTGTGAGAATGGTTATTCTACACAGCGTAGACCTGCAGTGAGTTAGCTACAATGACAGCTGACTGCTCAGGCCCAAACTGCTACAGGTCCTTTGCTGAACAGAACCTGCTTGTGTGGGTGCCAAAGCACATCCCCTTTCCCTTTGCAACATCATTATGCTCCCCTTCCAAGGGTGAGTACAGTAGGTACAGGAAGGAGAGAGAGTGGAGAGTTGAGCCTATAGAGGAAGAAAGGCTGAGTCATCCATGTGTGTGGGCTGCCAACCTTAAACAGTAGAAAAGGTAAGTACGGCCTGGAAGGGGGGGAAATGCCACATTCCCATGATTTTCTGCTTTACAGAAGATCCTTTCTCATCCTGAATGGAGATGTATGTCCCAACATCAGTTTGTATGAATTCTGGGTAATTCTCTATCAGTAGTAGTATTTCAATAATTTCCTTGAAAAATAGAGTTGAACCATATACCTGTAGAAGTCAAAGGTATAAAGCCTTGTCTTTCAGCCTTAAAATGAGCAGCTTATGCATTTATTGTTATTTAAGATGCAATCTTTAATTCTACAGAAATACCCAAGGTATACAGGTTTTTACATAATGATTGCAGAAGATGCTTGCTGCAGCTTACCTGTGTTGCTTGGGTATGTTTTGTTTCCATGTTTCTCCTCCAGAGGTAAGGAGGTGGACATCTGCCAACAGAGCTGGCTTTCTGCAGAAACAGACATTGTTGCTAAAACAGCTCCGGGGGCTGAGATGGATCGGTCTGCCTGCTGTGGTTTGTGTTACTGCATTCACCATGGGAGTGTTCTGTGGAAATGGAGTGTTCCCTCACAGGTCTGTAAATCCCCTGGTTGCTCAGCCTTGGTTGCATACAGGTTTGCTAAACACATGTAGCTGTAGGGAACATTCAGACCAGCTGTTGGAATTTTGGCAGGTGGGCTGGAAAGGACTGCTAGTACCTCAGGAAGTGTTTCTAGAGGCTGTGGAATAAGCAGGACACTCCAGTCTCCTCTGTTACCCTGACAAGCCTGAATAGTATCACCATGTGAAACAACTGCACAAGTAATTGGGTGCTACTAGTGAAACCAATGGAGAGGCAACTAATCACTCCAGACCCATAATTGCAAGAAGGTTAGTATCAGTTCCTCAGAGGAAGTAAGTCCATGCCAGCAAAAGATCTTTCTGCTATGATGCATTACATCTCTGTAAGGGCTACTATTCCTTATGACTGTGCTGTGTAACAGTGACTTCTGCACATTGCAAACATCATTTGCCTTGCCAGATGATCATCTGGAGCTTTTCATTTGTATTATGGCTTGTGGGACTACACTGCACTTTCTCTGTTTCTGCAGTGTCAGCACTCCAGTTTGTCTAGCTTGCAGATGCAGTTCCAGTGATGCAGAGAATCCCACCCAAAAAGAAGAAATTAGCTCTATTATATATTATGCAGACTGGTATTCTTTAGTCTACTGAATTCCAGCCTTTGCTGTCCCATAAGCAAAACACCAAGCAAGTAGAGTGGTGCAAGCAACCTCATCCCTTACTCTCTGTCAGCATGGCCTGAAGTGATGTTTTACAAGCTCTGTGTTTCTTCTGAGTGGCCCGTGAACAAGGGCTCAGTGCCCCAGTACTCTTTCAGTGCAGATAAAAGTCATGGTCTTTGCTTTAATAGGCTTTTCCCTACAGGCATATGTAAACATATTTAGTTATCTAACTATACTGCATGGCTCAAATGCTGAGCTAGCAGGAGTTTGGAAATTTTCAGTAAAGGCTTGCCACATGTCTCTTGCTTTGGCCTATCATCAGAGGGCAGCAGCATATTGGCTGATACTGAATAGAGAGGCATGAAGCACCCAAAATCATGACAATGATCTTAAACATTAAAAAAAAAATTTAAAAAAAAAAAGTCTTTTCTTTCCCATGTTATCTTTATGCTGTTCAGAGTTACGAAGAGCACCCTCAGGTCATACCTGTAAATCTCTTTTATAACCAGACTAGAATTAGTTTCTCTCATTTGATGGAAGTCCATCTGCTGACAGGGTGTGTCTCTCACAGCTGGCCTGTCTGAACCATTAAATTTTTTACCAGTTACAACACTGTGACTTCTGCCCTGGGTGAGGCCCAAGACCCGTCCAAGCCATTGCTTAGATACTAAGGAAGGACCAGAAAAGAAACCACCAACTCTCCAGTGTCCCTCTGGCTGGCTATAGCTGAGGGACTGCATCAAACAAGCTGCATTTCTAATGGTTTTACACAGGACATTGGGAATCCAGCTCCTGATCCAGCAGACATCAGTGGGCTCCCTGAAAGCTGCTTACCTGCCCCTTGAAATTGCTGCAGGCTCTTGGGCTCCAGAACGACCTCTGGCAATAAGGTCTGTCTTTGACAGCCTCCGAAAAATTTTATGTGTTTGAGGAGACCGCCAGATTTGGTAGTGTTTGTTAGTGCTACTTTGTGAAGATCAGTAGCAGGGAGATTGCAATCCTTGCCCTTACAGACAGCACCCTTCTGCAAGCCAGTCCCTGAGACTTCACAGCAAGATCCTGCCTGTTCTAAAGCATCTCTGAAGGAGCAGAGCATGACGCGTGTCTCATTTTCCAGAGAATTATTAGTGAGGAGCGGTCACATGCTCAACTTTTTCACCTACAGCTGCCTCTGATGGGGTGGCACGAAAGGTTTCAGATTATATTCAAGTGAGTAAACAGCACTGTTAGCGCCATAAAGACTGAATAAAAGTCCTTACTCTGGTGTGAGAACCCCGATAATTGCTGCTATTGTAGTCCATTTCAGAAGTTAACCAGCACCTTTTCAGTTAACTGAATTGATCCCCACCCCTCTGATGGTTGCAATAACAGGTCTTTCCCAACCTTTGCCACTTGCTGGCTGTGGGAGGTGGGGCGGGGTGCTGTGCCAAAATTATATGACTTAGAAATTCACCATCCAAAAGGCCTTATTTTTCCCCAAATCATGCAGGCCATACGCTGTGGTTTAATGCCAGGCAGCAACAAACCACCATGCAACCACTCTCTCCCTACCACTGCGATGGGGGAGAGAGTCAGAAGAGTAAAAGTGAGAAGGCTTGTGGGTTGAGATATGAACAATTTAATACGTAAAGCAAGACACACACACACAAACAAAGCAAAACAAGGAATTAATTCACCACTTCCCGTGGGCAGGCAGGGGTTCAGCCACCTCCAGCACATCAACATCCCACTGGGCATAATGGTTGCTTAGATAGACAAACACCATAACTCTGAATGTCCACCTCTTCCTTCTTCCCCCAGCTTTATACACTGAACACGATGTCATATGGTCTGGAATATCCCTTGGGTCAGTTGGGGTGAGCTGTCTCAGCTGTATCTCCTCCTAACAACTTGTGCACCCCCAACCTTCTTACTGTCAGGGAGATAAGGAGAAGCAGAAAAGGCCTTGACACTGGGAGTACTGCTCAGTACGAATGAAAACATCTCTGTATTATCAACCCTGTTTTCAGCACAAATCCAAAACTGTGAAGAAAATTATCTCTCCCAGCCAAAACCAGCACACCATACAGTGTACAGTAAGGTCAAAGAGTGCCTGCATGAGGGAGTGGGAGAGGGAACAAACAGCTGTGAGGCACAGACATGAATCAGCATGGCTAATAGAAAACCATGCCTCTTACTACTCCAGTCACAGAAATTATTGCCTTCATTTACGCTTATTTTTTTAACTATGACAGTTACTTCATTGCACTAAGTAAAAGTCATGATCATCAAGAAGTGATAGAAAACCTGTGACTCAGGGCACTTGAGGCTGTTATTAAGTACACTTTGCTACACACAACTGTTTTTAGGTATTTAGACACTTACATAGTCTTAAGTTTAGAAATTATAGTACCTCCATGACAGTCCCACTATTCAATATTGCTGGGTGACGAAGATTCTTAAGGTGGGTGGTAGTTACTCACCTGGTTCTTTGGCTCTGGATATCTGTCATTGCCAAGAGTTATGAAGCTGATCTAGTTTCAGCATGAAATCAGTAACAACGGCATGTGGTTGTTATGGCTATTTATGTTGCATCTGGTTTTTGTATTGCAGTGGGGAAAAAAGGATCCAAAAAATACATAATGCATCTTAAAAAATACTTTTTTTAATTTGTCAAATTGAATGCACTGTTAGATTTTCTCAAGGGGAGGCACAGAAACATACAGACTAGAAGGAAGGGCTTATTTGTGATCTTGATGCTCATAAGATCTTCTTACCAGCCTTTCTGCAAACTACTTGTCACACCTCCTTTCACTAGAAACTTCACCGATTCTATACCTCATGGCTGAACAAAAGAACTGGTGGTCTAAAAATCAGATGGATAACTGGCACATGGCAATAATTTCTCCATCTTCAGTGAAAGGTATGTGACCAGCACCTCTCCATACAGCCCATGGCTTCCTATGTTATGTATACACATGTACAGTGATGCATATAAATGAGATCCCCAAAGGAATCTGTGCTTCTTCTGAGACAAGTTACAAGATCTGTAATTTAGAAGATCCAGGGCATAAGCTATGTAGCCAGATCTCAGATCTCCCTGTAAAAGAACTTGGTTGCCGGTGTCAGTGAAGAAGGGAGTGTGTGTGTGCATGTGTAAGGGCCTACGAAAGAAGGGCTGTATGTGTATCTATGGGCAAATGGGTGTCTGTGTGTCTGTACATGCTTGGAGGCACATATTCAGATGTCAAAACAGGCTCTACCTGCAGGGAGCCCCTGAGCTGGAGAGCACATGAATAACAAAGGGAGAGATGAGAATAAGATTTGATTCCTGGCTGCCCAAGTACCCCACATCCACAGTGCTTAGGAATGATAGAGATGGTGGCCAGCAGTGGTTGGGAAAGGAGCCCCCGCCCCCACAGTGGCTGAGTGGTGAAAATTATAGGCATCACCTGTCTTTGAGCCTGGATATTCCACACTGCCAGGACAGCTGTGGTAAAAGTCTACTTTGTGCTGGGCAATGAAGCCCACTGTCTGCTGCACGCTGCAGGTACCCCCGCCTTTGCCAAAGACTCCTCCATCCTCGCTGGTCACAATTGTGTACGCGTTCTGCCCTGCTCCATAGTGCTGATGAGGGGCAGGCATGCTTTGGATGTTGCCAGTTGGAGTGATTGGATAGCCCTGGGGGAATTTGGGGTGCACATCCAGGTACGTACTCGTCTGGAAGCCACTCTGAAAGGGAAAGACAGTGAATCAGAACACAGCCTTGTGTCCACAGGCCTGACATGTTCTGGGGCTCTATTCCTTCCCATTTCATGTTTTCTCTTGATCAGCAGCATTGCATGCAGGGCAAGAAGAACCACATCCACTCCCATAGCTCAGGGGTGGACACACAATTGTGTGTGTATATATATATATATATATATGAGGAAAAGAGATTTTCTCTGGAAACATTTCCATGGCATAGTCAGCCCACTGCTAGGCTATGTACAGTACGTGTATAGTCATGCCAAGTCCATGCCTCTGTGCTGAGCAAAGCAGAAGGCAGGGTATGCTGATACTTGTATTCTTAAGTTGCCCACAAGGAGGAAATACACCACAGGACTGATCTGCCCAGATAGAAGAGCCATGATGAGCCCTGTGCTGTGTTCTTACTTGTGTGAGGCACTGAGCCCGTTCAGTCCATAGGCTGTGCTTCTGGCACCTTTTCAGCTTCATCCTCCGGTTCTGGAACCAAGTCTTCACCTGGGTGGGGAAGGGAGAGCGGAGAAAATATCAGCAATGGAGAGGGAAGAGCAAATGTTACCAAATTCACAAGCAGGAAGAACCAGGGAGAATGTGACCAGATGGCATAGATACGCGGGCATCAGCATATAAAGGCCTTTAAGAGCTCCCTGGGGGTGTTGCCAAGGGGAGAGGTCTGTCTAGCAGCCTCAGCAGGTGGCTAGTGCAACTGTGTGATGGGGGAGGGGGCAGCTTTATGTCAAGGCACAGGGATGGTTGTGACAAATCAACTCATTTCCATCATGGAGCAAATTGTCTGGTGCAAATCAGACCCACGGACGTCTCCACAAGACCCCTGCACTACAGAAAAACAGCTAAGACCCTGTTTCTGCATAGTTGTGAAGGGAGAAGAGAGAGGCTTGCTCCTTGCAGCCGGAAGTTCCCAAATTCAAAGCTCCTTGCTGGGGCGAATTCCAGAGCTGTTTCCCCCCAGGGCTGTGTCTGTGCTGTGAAAGGAGCCTTGCAGGGATGTGGATTGGAGGAAAGAGCAGACTCTCCCACCTGTCTCGTTCCTGACAGAACCAGTTCAGTGTGTGCATATTATGTGTGCCCCTACAATGCATATGTAACTTTTTAGTCCCAGGGCATCCAGGCCATGGCTAGCTCTGAGATCCAAGTTCCAAGCACATTTTGGATTTGCAACTGCAAGCACTTTTGTCCCGTTGTCCAGTCCCCTCTGCTTTAGGAAGGCATCATTTGAGGGAGCATGATTTCACTACACACAATCTATCTGGAACTCAGCAGAGACCCTGAAGGGCTGGGATATATGAACCTCACAGGACCCACATGGAAGGGGGTCAAGCAGCTGGGCAGTGCTGAGTGTGGAATATTATTAGATATTGGACAAGATCAGCCCTGGGAAACACTAGCAATAGCTTTCAGCATGTTGCAGCCCCGTGATTCAGAGAATTGGTGCATGCCAGGGTTTCTGTGAAGTTCACAGTGCATGGAAAAAGCTGTGAAGTGCTGTCAAGCTCAGGGTAGAGACTGTTTGCGGAAAAAACATATTCATCACTAGGTTTGCAATTCTACTGCAAGAACTGGTAAGAGAACCCTTAACTGACTCCTGACTGGGGAGGCCCGAATGAGGTGCCACTGCCTCTCCTATCCACAAGTACTTCTGATCTCTGGGCATGAATAAGCAGAACAGCAACTGTTAGCTGGCACCTTTGCCTCTACTCTGCTTGTGACTCATCTTTCTATCCTGTCGCTGCTGTAAGAGACCACGCAGCCACTGTGAGGCAGATATACCATGGATCAAAGTCTCCGTGTTCACCTGCTTGTAGGTGAGCCCCAGGGCAACAGCCAGCTCCCGGATCTGCTGGGGGCTGAGGTACTTCTGGCTCTGGAACCGCTGGTGCAGGGTTTGCAGCTGCTCCTTGGAGAAAGCTGTACGGCTCTTGGTCTTCCTTATCCCCTCCACGCCATATTCTCTGCCTTTCTGAGACTTAGCTGTAGGCTGTGGGGATGAGGATGATGAGTGTGGACTGGTGGCTGAATCTGGTGTGAATTGGCTGAAATTTCCAGAACTGGATGAAGCTGGGGATACTTCTATAAATAAAAAGACAATGAGAAAAGGTACACAAGACATAACAATGAACAACTTCCCAGCTCAATCCCCTCTGGGATGCTTGTGGCTCCATTTCATCAGGCAGAAAATTCAGGGCTAGGAAGGGAGAGTGGTGGACATTGGTTTGCAGTGTTACTATCCTCCTCCAAAAGGATTCAGTAATATTTCAGTCTCGATGTGGTGTAAAGAGACCTGGTCACGACTACAAATATAGCTTTGTGTTGGTAACTGGGCTCCCTAAAACTGCCTGCCCAGCAATATCAAGGCATTTGATAGACAGTGGCAAAGCAACCTCCCACCAGGGTGTGTGGTGGGGCAGAGCAGCTGATGCGTACAATGATGGGGTGGCATGTATAGAGCATCAGTCAGGCTCTGTTTGCCTGCATCTCCCATCAAAGACCACGTCACTGCTGTAAACACATGTATAAATGAAGGTTCCTATTTGGCTGAGGGGGGCTTTTGGCAAAAGAGGAATGAAGGAGAGAAACTGGACATGGAATTGGGAAGGGAGACAAGAAACGATGTATGGGCAGGTGAGAAAAGCCATTAATCCTGTACCAGGGACATGGGGGACAAAATTCAAAAGTACAGAGGAAGGCATCCAAGCCCCTTCTCATTTGTTCTGGTACATGTTTTAAGGGGTCTCTGCTAATGACAAAGTTGAGATAACTTGAAAAGAAAAACCTTCCTGATCAATCTGGGCTACTAGTGCAGACAAAAGCTGCCAAGATGCAAAATCGTTCATGCTGAAGGAATAAGAAAATGCTAACAAGAGAGATTACCCCAGCACCTTTCTGTCAGATGCCTGTTTACTGGGGTCTGACACTGAGACCTCCTCAGGCCAGCCGTGACTGAAGGGCTGTGATGTCAGACAGCCCTTTTCCCCATAAGTGCAATGATATATCTGCCCATCCCTCCTTCCTCCAGCTACTCCTTTGCAAACCTTTCTGCATGGTCCATCCCCTCTCCTTCTCCTGACATTTCAGGAGAGAGGGGGTACAGTGAATGGGGCAGCACCATTTCAGTACACACATTCCAAATGCTGAGCCCAATCAATATCCCCCAACTTCCTTCCCAGCCACCCTGAGAGCCGTGACACCGAAGCCCACTGGGACAACCTCCTCAACCTCTCAAAGGTATGTCCAGTGAAAAATACTGACATCCCCTGAGAAATGGGCTTCCCATCAACTCTACTAAACCTTTCCTACTTCTGTCCTAATCTGAGAGCCTACTAGGCAAACACTCGAAAGCCTTGGGGTGCTGTGGACCTCAGAAAGGTGGCCACATCTGTGGGACTGTTCCCCTTGTTATGCTCCTTGCAGAGGCACCCCTGTCTCTGTAGTGCCTGCCACGCTAGGCTTGCCTGCTCTTGGCCATTCCCTATCCCTAAGGGATTGCACCACCCAGAGCACGGGCTGCATGGACAGCCAGGTGTGTAGTGGGACAGGTTTCTGGTGCTGGGGAGCAGGGCCATGAGGACTACAAAGGGATTCTGCCTACATGGGGAAAGAGGCTGTCAAGAGAAGAGGTACAAGAGCCCTTATGTGCATCAGGCTGGACCATAGAGCCTTAGGAAGCTGAAAATCTGGGACTTGGCTGCATGGGAAGGTAAAATTTTGTGCAGGATCACAGAATGCTTGGCTCCTGCAGGCTGTGCAGTAAAACCTTATAGGTAGGAAATGAGTATGGTGGGAATGCAGGCTTGGAAAACTGGAAAATCTCCTGTTAGACAGGAACCATAGCAAGACACTGTAGAACTAAAACTCCGTCATCCCAAACCCCCATGTAATTTACCATGTGCAGCTCGAGCTCAGGACAAAGGCACTCCCTTTTCCATGAGAAGAAAGGGAGGAAGAGAGGAAGCAAGTAACACAAACAGCAGTACAACAAACATAAACATGAAAACGTGTCAGACCCACTCCCACAAGCCACTTCCAGACTGGGCTCTCTCTGGAGAGAGCAGTACCACAGGAGGGTGTTTCAAGATGGGTTTTAATCCTACATACTAGGCCCACTGGGGACACAAACAAGTCCATCTGCCTGCTGCATTTGTGGGGCAGGCAGCATGCATAGAATTTAAGCCTTTCTCCAAACTACTTGGCGAGTAGCCACATGCCAGGTAGGCACTAGTCACTCTGCCTGAGTCAGTAGCTTTCTACAGCAACTGACAGCTCGAAACTGGCACCCCAAAATCTCGCTCTTCTCCCACCCATTTACCTTGCTAGAGCATTTCCCGGCTGGCCCATAGGATGAGGCTGTCGAAAACCTGCTTTCCTCCGCTGTTCTATTGCCACTCACTGGAGTGGGAGAGGAATAGGTGGGAACAGAAAATGTCACTGCGGTGGGGCCTGGGACTTTTTTACAGAAAGGGAAAGGCAAGGCAACAAGAGCACAGGAAGGAGAGGGAAATACAGGAAAATGGCAAACTGAAGGAAGCAGAAAGTATCAATGCTGGGTTTAAAGGAAGCAGATCTCCTGGCACTCAGATTCAGAGCAGGCCTTGGCTCAAATTTAATAACCACATGAAAGGTGCAAGGAGTTTGTAAGGGGATAAGGGATGCCACAAGGAGTGCCTTCAGGATTTGACTAAAAGGAGACCCAGACATTCTTGCCCCAAAACCCATGAACTTCCATGAGACCATGCTGTCATGCTGCCCTTCAGCCTGGAGCAGACCTGCCAGTGCCTCGACTCCTGCAGGCTCTGCTGACATTTAGGAACCTGGTCCACAGTCACCAAAATGGCATGGAAAGGCAGTGTGGTTGCCTAAGGTCACCCATCCTCCTTGCCTACCGCATCACACCGTGCCTAGCTCACACTTCAGGAAACCAGGGCAAGGAGAGAGAAGAAGTTGCTCAAAGTCTTTAGCGAGTGGCTGAGCTTGGGAGCGGAGGTATCCCGGGGCTCAGCTCCAGGACTAGGCGGCGATTCCTTACCTGCCGTGTGCCTCTTCCCTCCTGCCTCCGGGGACTGCCTGGCGGTGGCAGCTCCCGCCGGCCCGGCAGATGCGGGAGCGTGTCCTGCCTCCCCCGCCGCATTCCAGTAGAATTCCAGGTACCCCATGCCAGCCCCGCTGGGGTAAGCCTGGTAGGGGGGCAGAGCCAGGTGTGCGCACATGGGGGCAGATGGAGGGGTGGGTCCCCCGCCGTCTGACAGATGCCACCTTCGCTGCGGGGACAGCTCTCACCAGCAAGCTGAGGTGGCCCCGCAGCGCAGACAGGCAGTCACCTTTATAGCCGGCCATTCCCTGCCTAGGACCGCAATATTCACCATCGCCCGCTCCTCCAGGCTCTTTGTCATGTTAAACAAGCCCATCGGTGGGGTGGGGACAGAGCAGGGGGAAGGGAAGGTAGCACATGGCATCAGGACTGAAATATGTCCCCTCTGAATTCTTCCCATTCTGCAGGTTCCTCAGTCTCACCTGAGCAGGGTCTGGTATAAAAGCCCAGGAAAACTCCTCCTGCTTGCCCCTTTGGGCTCTGCTGAAGTTGTCTTATTTAAAAATCCCGTGAGCGCAGATGTCCTGCAGAAGACAGCTGTTCACTACATTCCGAGAACAAATCCCAACCAATCCACTCCACATGGCAGTGGACAGGAGGTAATTCTGGTGCTGAGCTGCTCAGTACCATGCCGGGCAAACCCAAGCCCTGGCCTCAGGTAATGGGAAGGGTTCTGAGACTTTTACTTTGTGACTTGTGACACAAATGACACCCCCCAAGACCCACATGCACACACCCTACTGACCTGGCAGCACTTCCCACACTCTTGGTGCAGATGTCAGACATGGAACAAGGAGGGAAACAAGTAAGAATTAGACCTGCGGGCTAGAACCTTCTGGGGTTTGGGGTTTTTTTTGTGCTTGTTTTTTGGGTTTTTTTAACTGAGGAGGAATTTCCTTCACACAGGCATTTGAGGGAGCCAGCTGAAAATGTGTCTGGCCCATCTTCAACTTGCCTTTGCCAGAGCAAACTCAGAAACATTGGGCAAGTCACATCCAGCACCAGATTTCATTTTGCAGAGCAGGCTGAGAAATCTCAGCTGGCTGGTCTGTGGGGGGACAATCAGAAGAGTCATTTTCACTGTGGCGGTAGGAAAAGATCTACTGCGTGTAAGGTCCACAGCTAAAAGATTTGCTTGCCATGGGCCTTTCAAAGGCATGTCCTTTCAAAGGCACGTCCCTTCTTTTGTGTGGTCTTGGCTGTGGCCTTTGCCAGGGTGTTACAGATTGGTTGGGGTAAAGGAGATGAACAGTTTCCTTTAAGGCAGGCTTAGCTGATGTTTGCTGACATATGCTCTACCCAAGGGGGAGAGGCACCTTCAGAGCTGTACATTAAATAACTAGAGGTAAGTAAGTGAGTCACAGAATTCAGCAGTTTACTCTTGAAAGATACTGTGAGTCTCTCGCTAATGTCTGTATTTTTCAATGCACAAACAGAAGTCCCAGAGTTAATTAAAATATCTCTTGCTAGAACCAGCCCTGCCTTGGCACCAGTACATGTGCATGCCTCATGACTGAAGCTCAGAGCTGAGGGTGCTGATCCACAGAAGTGTAAATTTATTTAACCTGCACAGTCCTTGCACACCTCTGTCCCTTATTACCCAAAGGTTCTTGTTGCTGCTTTGATCCCAAGCCTGTGCTAACACCACAGTACCTGCCCAGCAGGCCAGAAGGGCACCTGTTTGCTGTGAGAACGTTCAAGTACCAGCAGGGAAAAGATACAGACAGGTGGGGTTGAACAAGAGAAATAAGAAGTAGAATTTAGGTCAGTCTAAAAGTATGTAGAACACCACTTCTACCAGGACTTCTGCTGATGCTCTGTGTCCTGTGGCAGATTGCTAGTCCCAGCTTCCCTGTCTGCAGGGAGGGAGCAACTGGGGAACATTTTGACATTGCTACATGAGAAACCAAGAGGAACTGCAGGACTGGGCAGTGGGTGAACCTGGAAATGAATGCAGCTGCTTGTAAGCCATCGCAGGCAGACCATTCAACTCACTTGCAATGTCACAGCATGATTCTGCTGCCTTGGGGCCATCCACTTTCCAATGAGTTGCAGACTCTTTAGCTTTATACTCAGTATTGATACACTTTTTTATGACTACAAACTGCAGGGACCAACGTATCTCTGCACAAGAACTGCAGTTTTATATATTAATTTTACCTGAAAAAGCAAAAAAGTGCTTTTGAGCACATCTGCCTCAATGGAAACCCATGAACATCCTGAATATGTTGATTATACTGCCACAGCCTCTACAAGGTGGTTTTGGCTCATGCCTCCCTTCTGAATCATTCCATGTGTCAGAGCTGCAGTGCCACAAGAGCTCAAATCCCTGTCCCTCATATCTGCCCTCAGGCCCCAGCTGATTAAGCAAAGGAAGAGACACCAATGACATGAGCTGTACCACATGCTGGTGTTCAAGTTTTCATGGCCTTAGGTGCAGGTAGAATATGAAAACAAGGTAGCAGACCTGGAGGATATCAGCATCTCTTCTAGGATTGTTGAACCTGAAGACCTGGCAGAAAACATGGTGGGTGCTGGCATGGGTGGCTGTGGGTGTCTTTGCACTTTTTGGGAGTTTCACTTGCTGAGCACTTCACACTTGATCTTATTGATTTCAGCTACTTCTAAAGGTGTCTGGGGTCTTTCCTACAACATTCCCAGAGGCCATAATAAACTAGCTTAGTCACTTGCACTACAAAGTCCCTCTGGGCAGAAGCCGGGGAGGAGGGTGGTGCTGCCCCTGGGAGCAGAGCAGAGCCACCTGCCCAACTGGACTAGTGAGTGGAGCAGCACAGAGGGAGTCACCTCCCTGGGGGCAGGAGGGGGACTGAGGAGCAGAGGAGCTGAAGGAATGCCACCTCATGTAACCAAGATGTGGCCTGGCATCAAACCAAGCCAGTTCCTTGTTGGTTTGTTACTGTTTTGTTCCAGATTGGGCCCAAATACTCACTATCATCTGGCAATGATCTCCACAAAGCCATTCCCAGGCTTATGCTCTTGGCTCAGAGGGTTTTCTTAAAGGGCCTTTGTCCACTCTTCTGTACCACGAAGCTAAAAGCGCACTCCACTTAAAAAGAGGATAAATTCTCCGCAGGCATGTTTGTATCATGACCTTTCATTAACAGCAAAGTCCTTTGCTTTTAGTGAGATGGTGCTGAACTCTGCAACAGTCACAGCAATCAAACAGGAGCCTGTCAATTGCCAGGTGAGCCTGCAGAGCAGGTCCCTCTGGGATATTAGTTTCTCCCAAAAGAGCAGTCAGAGAGGGTTAAATGGAAAAGCTCAGATCTGAATAAAGATACTGGATGGACCTGATTCTGAGATGTCTGTGATCTGGCAGCCTCCCCCGACAGCTAACATGCAAACAAAGCTTGACATGTACAGCGTGGACATAATAAAGCAAGAACTGAAAGTTAAAGCTGACAGCACCCTGCGTAGACTTAGATGATCATTCAGTCACAGTTTGAGCCCTTGTGGATCACCACTTCTTGGTGTAGCTCTGCCCCACAGCCTCTTGAGTGAAGATGCAGTGGATGCACCAAGAGAAGTATCACTACATCTGCATTCCTTTTTGGCTGGCAGAGCTGTGGCAATTTGGGCTGCAACAGTTTAGAAGTCCTTATTGCTACCACTATACCAGGGAAACACCAGGTTTATTAGAGATTTGGCCTCACCAGACTCCGCTCAGGGGTTCCATGAGGGACCTGTGCTACAGGTGAGAATCTGGCAACCCCCACAGTCTTTTTGGGCCATACAGTCTCTTTCTGCAAATAGTAATATTGGAAAACAAGTATTTTATTCTGTCCAAGTTGGCATTTTAAAAAAGGGTGCTTTTCAGCCCTTGAACTTGCTGAATGTGGTTTTGGTTAATTTTTCAAAGATAGTTATTGCAGTTGTTTTAAGAAAAAGGCTTTGAGAGCATTGTTTTATAGGATTTCTCCTTTCTTTGAAGCCTTAAACAGATGTTCTGCTTTATTTAAACATTTGTAGGGGTTCAGCATGTTAACTCTTTAATTGGACTTGAACTTGAATTTAATTCTCTTAAAGCACCATATTTTTCTCCAAAGACTTTTCTTTTTTGGTGACTGATGATTTTCTGCATTTTTTTCTTTGCTTTCTGTGAGACTGTGCTGTAATCTAGTCAGATCCCTGTGTTTGCCTGGTGTCATAATGACCTTGTCCTCTTTCTGAATACTGTTAATGAGTCTGCACCAGAAAAGGAGGTTTTCCCCCCTAACACATGTGGCCTTACTAAACTGAGGACAGGCAGTAGAAAGGAGAAATTGTTCCAAAAAAATCATAAATATGCTGCTACTTTTTGGTTCTTTTAGGTGTGTCATGCTGGTCTGAAAAATTCTGAAAGAAGGAAAATTAATTCCCAGTGAGGGGATATAACCAAGTTTCAAATGGCTGATCACAAAGAAAAAGAAAAAGGAATTCCTTTCTCTTCTTCCCTTATGCTGGGCCTAAAGCTGGTCAGAACTGGTACTTCACTGTACATAGCAGCCATCCGGAGCCACAGAAAAGTAACTTAAAACCCCTCAGGGCTGAGGGATGTAAGGAGAGCTACGGTAACACCTACCTAAAAAAGACTGGGGGAGGGGCTAGGTGGTCTGCAAACCTTAAATAACATTCCTAAGTATTTCCTAGCTGCCTTCATTTTTTCCTACTGTAAATGTAATTTAGGAGACAACTTCACATGGTTTTGGTTAATGAAGGAAGGGAACAGTCTGCAGAGGCCCCTTCTCTTAACTTACTCAGAGTAATAAAATCTCAAATTGTTTTGTTGTGCAAAAATTTTCAGTAAAATCAGTGAAAGGTGAAAATTAAAATCTGTACCACACCCATATACGTATACCTATATATTTAAATCCTCTCCCTCTGTCCCCTCTTTTTCTTTTTTTTTCTTTAAATCTGTGTAGTGAAAAAAATGCAAGGGCTGAGAAATGAATGAGCTTAGTTTCCAACAAACCAGTTTAGGACAAGCTGTTGATCACTATCATGAGATGGATTTTTCTGCTCATATATCCTTCCTGACATCCTTCACATAATAAGGCCCTTTAAGAGAAGTGTAGTTTGACCATGATGCCAAGAAGAAGATGAAATTGGAAGAAATTAACTCTGCCAGTTTTTCCAGCACTCCCACAGTCTCCTGGGCCTCACCCACAGGATTTTACTTCCCAATTTACTAAAAAAAATCGTGATCAGTGTAGACAGAAGAGACAGCCTGGACAAAAACACCATGTCTACCACTTTTAATCTCATTCCAACATCTCTTGAAATGTAGTAGGCTCCTCTGCTCTCACACATCCTCCACAAATCTTTTTCAGTCTACCTTCTGTCTCTCATCTTCAAGTTTAAAAAGCATCTGTGGCTACTGGCCACAGCAAGTTCTCTGGCTATGTGGCCAGCCTAATGCTGCTGTGTGTTTTCCACTTCCCAAACTCTCTGTGCATACCATGTGTGTGCCACCAACAGAAAGATGTGAGAGTCTAGCATTAGAAATGGAAGGAAGACTTTCCTCCTTATTCCATACATGTTTTTGCTTTGCAGAAATATTTACAAGGTTGTGTTCCAGGTCTGCCATATCTAACTCCCCTAGAATAATGGAACTTAACTGTTGTTAATGTTATCCATGGTAAATTTTCTCCCTAAAAATAAAAGGGATGAGGGTTTTTTCTAATGCTTACACTTTTTTAGTACTTGAACTATTTCCCCTTTTCTTTAACCAAAGCTATGAGGATTTTTGATGGTGGTTATCGCCATGTCACCAAGCTGTATAAAGTCTTGAAATCTCAAATTAGGTTTAACTATTTTGAGTAATGCACAGCATCTTAATCTAAATGTGTAAGAGAGAGAAAATATTGGCTTCCCACTATTGGAAAGCCCACCTACAGATATGCTGTTCCTGTGTGACTTCCCTCCAACTTGTTCCCAGGCAAATTTTCCAAAGAATTCCCACTTAAGCCCAGTTTGCCAATCTTCAAGTCTCCATGGCTTCTCTTCCAGTTCAGCTGTCAATACCTGGAAATATATTACACTCATATTAGGTTTTTGGCCAAGACATTTGAGGAAAACTAAGCTCAAGCTGTGCTTTCCATGTTTGTTTCATGGTTTTCAGCCATCTTGCTTCGTGACCAGTGCACAGTCTCATAGAGGAATGGTGAAAGGGTCTTCAATATATTGAGAATATGTGGCACATAACTAGAGGATGAGCTGGTAGGGCAATCTGCCCACAGGACAAGGAATAAAGAATATATTGGGACACCTCTGCAAAGATATAAGTTAGAGAGAGAGCAGGTGATGGATTTTGGCAGGGGGAAGAAAGTTAGAGGTTTCTCAGTTGCATTAAATGCAGACAAAGGCTGCCTTGAGGGGGTTATAGGCCCTGGAATATCAAACCTTGAAGACTTTGACATATCAAGACAGGAAGAAGAATGTAGTGTGCTCCTTTTCCAGTCACTGGTCCTGGTATCTGGGATTCCACCAGCCCAAATGTGCCAGGAATTAAGTCTCCCTAGACAGAGATAACATAGCAGAGCTCTGATCAAGGGGCTGGTATCAAAGAAGCAAATCTCTCAGCCCCGGGGATGAATCATCAGAGCAGTTTATTCCAGCCTTTTCTCCTCCTTTCAAGTATCAGGTTCAATTGCAGCAACTGCAGCACAAAAGGCTTCGTCATTCTAGGTGCTGAAAAGACAGGGAAAACACAACCGGGAGGAATGGAATTCACAGGTGATACAAGGCTGGGAGGGTATTGCAAATACCACAGAGAACAAAGAAATAATGCAAAAGGAACCTATCTTGCTTGGGCAGGGAGGAAGAAGAAAAGATGGGAGCTGGTCATGCACCTGAGGAGAAAGAATCCCAAAGATAACTATTCAAAAGGAGATGTCTAGAAAGCACAGCATGGGGAGGGGGAGAAGAAAAAGGCAAAATAAATGCATGTTTGCCAGCTGAGATATATTAAATTCAACAGCAATACTATTTTGCAGTCATGCAAGCACTTCACAAAGGTCTCTATAATCTTGTTTTCATGGATGGGCAAAACTGAGGCAGCACATGGGCTCAGAAGAGGGCCTCTTATTGTGCAGTACTGACCACTCCTTGGTTCAGTGGAAACACCAGATTGTCATTGCAGAAAGCCTTTGTCTTAAAGCTAAAGGCAGCATTGGGCACAGTTATGGTGAGATTACATGAAGAAGGTTGCATTGTCTTTTGTATGCCCTGCAAAATGCGGGAATGAGGAGGAAAGAGAAGCCCCAGAGAAGGGCAACAGGCACAGAAGTGTTATAGAACACAACTTCTCACTGCCAAGTGAGTATCAAACCTGAACTGCAGCATCTCATGCTCTCTCCTTCTCAGTAATCTGTGCATCTGATCTCTGTTTACACACAGGGGGAGATCTGTCTTTTCTGAAGGCGTTCCCACTGCCAGTTCCACTCAAGTTGCCCTTCCTACAGAGCAGGTGAGGACAGGTGGAAAGGGATGACCTGGCAGGCACAAGGTGAGGTGGGTTTTTGATGAAAGTAAATAAGGTTGTATGTCTTTTCAGCTCTACCAGTTATTCACAACCATCTCACCTGTGTACCAGCCCACTCGGGAACAGAGATGAGCTGGAGGACCAAGCTAGGTCTGGTCCTCTGCCTCATCAGTGTTGGTTGTGTTGGGTGATCCTTCAGCAGGCTTTATTGGGACATCAGTCACGTCATTAATGAATCTTAATAAACAATGTTGTTAATGGGTCTCATTCCCACATGAGCTGTGTTAACTCTGCAGGGCAGTCAGGGGCAAGACCGTCAACTCTGCTGAAAAGTCAATCCATCTCTGATGCCTGTAATTCCAGCTCAGGTGCATGCCAGGAGCCACAGAATTGCTGCTGAGCTCTACAGTCTGTTTTGGGTTGTGGTTTGGTGTTTGAGGGCTTGGGGGGCAAGAAAGGGGTTGCGTGTTTGTGGTGTGGTAGCATGGCATTCATGTTTCAGAGTACCCTGTGCTTTGGCATGTCAAGATTTACCTCTATGAGTTATCAGTTACCCTAAAATTTTTTTACTGGTTACTACAATGCAGATGAATCTAAGCTTTGCAAGAAGAATTGTTGGGGTGGGAGTGGATGTAAAACCACATATATTTATATATATGGACTATTTGCAAGTCTGAGGCACCTGAGAAACACATGCTGCTAACATGTTGCCACATAACAAGGCATGTTTCCATGCTACAGACAGGGTAACACATAGTCAGCATCCTCCAGTGAGGCTGCACTTGGTGGTTTGTTTCCCTCAGGACACTGCTGTAGCAGGAGCGAGAGACCTCAGGAGAAAGGAAGCAATTCATGGCCCAGAGGTAATCAGTTTTGGGCATGTAATGTTAACTCATTGGGAAGACAACAGAGGGAGTGGGAGGCTGGTAGCCTGTGGAAATCTCAGCATGAACAAAAGGAGGAAAGACTTTCTTTTAATAAGGTTGTGGTATCCTTTCTTTCTGGTAAAGAAACACCTTCTGCAGAAGAGGCATGTAGCAAAAGTTGCCTGGACTTACCACAGTAAGCAGAACCCTTGGGTTTCTTCTAGCCCCAGACTTGGGGTCTTTAGTGGAGCAGTGCACAACAAGCTGTGGGACTACCTGGGTGGCACAAACACGCCATGAGCTGCTGGGTCAGCACAGCACAAACCTCTGCTTCCAATGGCAGCCCTGCCAGCATCCCTGCCAGGCATTTAATTCTCCAGCATAAAAGAAGCCATCATATCATGACCTTGAAATAGGCAGCACTTGAAGTATGCAATGATAGCAGTGGGAGCATCCACTAGGCCATGGTCCTTACAAGACTAGGCTTTGGCTTAGATTTAAAATCAGCAGGACCTCTGTGTCCTGCAGAGTTTGGGATGGGATTAATGCAAGTTTAGTCATTGCCCAGGATAATGTGCCTCAAACCTTCACACTGTCCGTCCCCCAAAACATTGTCCGCTCATCTGTACATCTTGAAGAAAAGCTGAGTCAGGGGAAGAAGAGCAACATGACGCATGGCTTAAAGAATGGCTCTTTAAGGGGTGATGAGGAGGCAGAGAAGCGGGGAAGGGCAGGAGAAAACAGCTGAAACATCAGGGAAAATGTAGAGAACATCCCAAAATTCTGAAGGACTGTAACACCAGGTCATCCTCAGCTCTGCATACAGGCAGACCCTGCAACTCATGACATGAGGCAGAAAGAGTTACAGCAGAAATGGGGGTATTGAGAAGCAGTGGGGAAATGTCATATAGTAGTAGGAAGAATGAAGCGAGTTCAGGGGCACAAGGAAAATGTTGGGGTACGAGAGAGAACCCAGAGATGGCCAGGTAATGTGAGCCTGTCTCCATTCAGACTTTCAATTTACCCATCTCTGCCCTTCCTAAGGCTAAGAGATGTCAGCCTGGTGAAAGTGGGCAGTGACCACCCAGAAGTGTATTGATCCCTAGTTCTGGGCGTGTACAAGTAGATTCAGAGACAGATATATCAGAGAGCCTGTGAAGAACAAAAAGAGCCACTGAGAGCTGGAAGAGCAAAAGAGCAAAGTTCTAGCTTGATGTCAAGGAGCATGCATCATGTTCAGCTTATGGAGAGAGGTAGTGCTAGTGGGGTTGGAGAAATGGTTCTCCTGAATGGAAAGAAAGCCTCTACCAGACTCACAGTGCTGTTTTGACCCCCTTTTTGTGGTAGTTGGGCCACTGATGTAGACAAATAACCTAAGACAGTGTTAGCAAGGAGTATACAGTCTTTTCAACTCTAGTAATAGAGCCTTCCTCATGGAAACACACAATCTCAAGTCTCTGGCTGCTGCTGGAAGAGACCTTTGCAATGCACTGCATCGAGCTCTCCCTGTAAGTCACCATGTACATCAGAGGCAAACTACAGGCCCAGCAGGAATTTTGTGGATCCTTTGCCACAGAGACACACAAAGAGGGTTGCAAAGCTGGAAATGTGTGCATGGTTGTATGGTTACAGTGACTCAGCTTTTACCTTACTTTTCCCTGCAGGAGAAAGGAGGATGCAGATCTGCAAGCTGGGATCAGGGCTCTCAGAAAGCCTCCTTAGACATGGCTGGGTGTGTGGACAGCTTGTACCTTTTCATTACACTACCAGCAAGAATGAAGCATACTGTGTGTGTGTGCCACCAAAGTGCTCACACCCCCAGATCAAACATCATATATGTGGTCATCATGGCTGTGCTCCAGTACCCTCCTGGAAGCAGCTGGTTCAAAGTGTCTGGGAGCAGGGGCAGTACAATCCCTTTGGCTCACAGGTCTTCCAGTCACCTGGCATGTCCTGCAGTCCTTGGCTCTCATACCAAGGACAGTACTACCCCTTTCCTTTGTGTCTCTCTTTCACAGTCTTTCCCTTCCACATCAAGTGAGATAAGGAGATGAAGAATCACAATCTGTGTTATGCCTCTGCACCCTCCTTCACATCAGGGCACTGCACAAGCAAATACACCCAGTACTCGAACATCCAGTGTGCATCATTGCTTTAATGTTTCCCATGAGCTCTGCATTTCCTTGTTCTCACAGAATAAAATTGCTCTGAACTATGTGCTTGGAAACACCACAGATTTACACTAATATGATGCTTTTAACCTTTTTGTTTGGCGTGTGTAACCAGAGCATTACAACATACACCATTATCTATCAGCTATGTCTGATCAGTGTGAACGATACTCTCGCATCAGAAGAAGAAAACAGTCA
>WBMV01006667.1:166684-181290 GCA_013396655.1 Campylorhamphus procurvoides | reverse complement strand
GAGTACCTCAGCCTTCTTCATGTCCTAGGTAACCAGGTCTACTGTTTGTTGTTTTTTTCTGGAAAAGGCCTACATTTTCCCTAGTCCTCCTTCTATGAGCGACGTATACTTAGAAGCTTTTCTTGTTGCTCTTGATGGCCCTACTTCTCAAGGTTTTAGCTTTCCCAGCTTTGTCCCTGTCTGCTCATAAAAATTCTCTGTATTCCTCCCAAGCCACATGCCCTTGCTCCCACCCTCTGTATGCTCCCTGTTTGTGTTTGCCGAGGAGCATCTTGTTTATCCATGCAGGCCTCTTGGAACTTTTGCCTAACTTCCTCTTTATTGGGATACGTTACTCCTGAGCTTAGAGAAGATGATACTTGAAGATTTACCAGCTTTCTTGGGCTTTGTCCTACGGTTAGCAAGAAGGTCCCTGAAGATGCCAAAGTCTTCTCTCCTGAAGGCCAGGGTAGGGAGTTTTCTGTGCACCCTCCTAGCTGCCCTAAGGATCTTCAACTCCACCATTTCATAGTCACTGCAACTCAGTCTGCTTTTGATTTGCACATTCCCCACCAGCCCTCCTTGCTGGAGAGAACAAGGTCCACCACAGCATCTCCCCTTACTGGTTCCTCTATCACTTGGAGAAAGAAGTTGTCATAAACACATTCCAGGAACTTCCTGGATTGCTTGTGCTCTCCTGTGTTGTCCCTCCAAGAGACAAGGGACAGGGTAATTACCAGGGTAATTGAAGTCTCCCATAAGGACCACTGCACGTGAATGCAATACGACTTCTTTTACAGAGGAGTCTACCCAGTCTTCCTGGCTGGGTGGCCTCTAGCACTAGCCACCTGTCCCTGACCTCCCTTTAATCTTGATCCACGAGCTCTCAGTCAGCAACTCACCTAGGTGGAGCTCCAGGCACTCCCGCTGGTCACTGACACAGGAGGCAACACCACCTCATCATCTCTCTGGGCCTGTACTTTCCATAGAGCCTGTATCCTTCCCATCCAACGCTCCAGTCACAGGAGTCATGCCACCACACCTCTATCATGGCAATAGGATCACAGCCCTGCAGGAGTGCATACATCTCTTAATTCCTCTTGCTCAGTCCCCATGCTAGGTGTATTACCACAGATGCATTAAAGTTGCTGAGTCCTTGGTGAAGATGATTTACTGGCTGGACTGTCTGGAATTCCTTTGTACTGCTCTTCAGGTGATCTCCTGATGATCTGTGATCCCCCTCCAGTCTTTGGGCATCTCTTGCTGGCACTAGCATAAAATTTGTGGAAGATGGATTGAGGCTCCCCCCACCCCCCGCCATGCTTTTCTTCTTTTCTGGCAGATAAACCCCATCAGTCCTCAGAAGATCAGGCTTCTCAAAAGCAAGTCCCATGGTCTAAGTAGTGCCTTGCTGTAGCATCAATCCTGTAACCAATTATTGATCTGTCAGATTCAACCGGGCCTTTCAAACTTCTTCCTCTTGATTGGGAGGATACATGAAAATATTACTTGTGCTCCAGTATACTTACTACTACTCCCACAGTTCTGTCATCCTTCTTGGTAATTCTCAGATTGCTCCTGGCTGTATCATTGGTGTCTGTTTGAAAGAACAGCATGGACCAGCTCTACCCTCCCGACTATAATAGGCTTCTTAGGTAACCCTTTCATCTACTTTTTCTCACCCTTTTTACAATTTCAAATTTCTTTTTCCCAAGGCTGAGATTTATGACTGACATACAGCCTTTATGCTGCTACGGCTCTCCTTTGTCACCCACTTAACTTTCTTTAAATCACATTCAAACTGTAATTTTCTCCCTAATTTATAGCCAATTTTGTATGAGAACAAGACGTTTTAGGAATGTTAATGAGATACGGGGGCTCTAACATGTAGGTCTCTAGATCAAAGTCATCTGTAAGCAGCATAGGCCCACGAAAATTTGGTGGTGTTTTTACTGAACTGTGGAAGACACAATAAAAAGTCTCCATCAGACTGCAAATGGTCAGATATACACATCATTACATTATATGAAACAGTATGATACCTACTTGGCACTAGCAGCAGAGAGGTATGGAAAATAAAGCTTCAAAATTCTCAGGTTAATCTATCAAGTGACAATAAAACTACCTCAGCCCATCAATGTGTAAGAACGCTGGCCTTCTATAGAACCTGGAATAAATCTTACATTTTACACAGTGGTGTTGCATAAATCAATACACAGATTCAGATTAAAAACCACTAAATATCCTTGTGTTGTATTAAATTGCATGTGAAAAACAGTACGCCAAAACTGCAATGCATATTTGATTATGATGTTTAAAAGATTACCCATCCTGACTATATTTACCTTTTTGTTTATTTAAGGCAATTTTATTCACTTATTTTAATAAATTTAATGTTCATTAAAGAACAGAATAAAAAAGAGCACTAACAGCAATAATCATGCTTCATGTAAACAGATGCCATCTGAAACTGCATGCTGAGCTCTAATTAAACATGGTTTGGGACTGTCACTAGATCCCTTGTATGAGAGCTTACATTTACTCTACTGCTAAAAAACTCAGAAAAAGTCAAGAGGTTCATTAATATGCATGAACTGAAATATATGAAACTTATTGTAAGGGATCAGTGATGGAAGAAGAATAAGTCAGACAGTTAACTCTGATTACATAATAGCCAATTTCCTACTACTATTTAATGCTACTTGGTAGGGGAAAACAACATTTATTCAAATATTTCAAGGTCAGAATATCATCTCAATTCTGACCTAATGTATTCAAGTGATGCCACATAACCAGGTTGTTAACAAAACAGCACAGGTGAAAATATATTCCTCATAAAAACAGCCCTATAGTCAATTAACAAAAAAGGGAACACACAAATTGTAAAAAAATACTTTAAAGTTCAACTCAGATTTTATTTTGGTAAACATGACTTCAAACTTGACTATGTTTTTTTAATTTGATCTTACAAAAACTCCTAGTGAAAGTGTTTCTGTATTAGTCAGTCCATGTTCAATTTGATATGCTACTTGATATCTCCCAGGAGAGCTTACAAGGCTTACAATGCAAAGTACTTTGAATTCTATGCAACACCATCTATACCTGTCCAATAACTAGCTCATGTCAGATCTATCAGCCACTCATACAGATTTCGTGTATCTAAATAGATTCAGTTGTTAACTCACATACAAACCGTGAAGGCTGACTATAACAGTAGAGCGGCATATCCTTGTAGTTAAAAGTATCCACTTAAACAGAAGCAGAGGTGAGAAATTAAGTTTTAGATTCATCAAATGCCCTTTCCAAAGAACCTTAGAAGTAGCATTATTTCAGGGTGTTCTCCCACATTCTATGTTCATTCCTCAACCAAAAGGAATTAGGACGGCCACAAAACATCTGGAATTAGCACTATAGTGCTTTATCCATTTGTATATTCTGCAAGATAAGATTTTGCTTTAGAAAATAAATAAAAAAAAAAGGAAATGAAAAATAGTGAAACAAGAAACTGGCCAAGGGCAGCTTGCTCCATAAGTATTTCAAATTTTTGCATGATTACAAAGAAATTTATACTGTGTCTCATTATAAATACAAAGCAGTGTCACTTGAGACAAATCTGATTTATAAATAAATAGAGACAAAATGATTTATCATTCATGATGGAAACCCTCAAATGCTTTCTCTTTTTTAACTGTTAGTTTAAAATCCATACATAAAAAGGCAGAAAATTAAAGAAAAAGGAAGTAAAAAGGTAACATAAAGCTGCCAAATTTCTATTTCGCCAGTGTAATTCGGAGATGGGAAAATCTTCATCAAGGAACCTTAAGTGTCACATCATTCAGGGAATATTTCTGTTTAAAACTATTAGTGCTCCATTGTGAATTCTAGTTCTAATTCCTGTAGCTTCAAACAAGCAATTTAAGCATCAAAAATGTTCAGTCCAAATTTGTAACAAAAAGATTTATGATCTGCAGAAAGAAATTACTACCCCTGCAGTAACTAGATCTCTAAAGAAACTAAAGTGAAAAAAGGTATGTTTTTTCCAGAAAACTTCCTGCAAACTAATTCATGTATATGGCAACCATTAAGAAATTTTGAGACTGAGGCTCAAATGCCTCTTCCTGCAGGAAAGGAATTGTCAGGCTTCTTACCCTGTAGAGATGGACTGCCAAAAATTCATTTTGTTAGTCTATCTAAATACAGAAATTGTGTTTTTTAAACTAGTCAAACCTAGGTAACCATACAGAAACCTATAATCTATCTCATGCACAGTACAATGGGTGGCTGATCAGTAAGCCTGCATGGTCTTGAACAGCTACAGTCAAATGCTTCCCTCACCATCTCACCTCTTATGCAGGATCACACATACATTACCAAGTTGCTGTGTTGATCAGGCCTAAGGCTACCAGAAAAAAAGACCAGCTACACAGCTGATATTAAAAACTGAGACGAAAGCAAGGAAGGAAGGAAGGAGGTAAGGGATAAGAACAAAACCAAAAAAGCATTGTTCTAATGGTGCTAAAAGTAGAATAATCAGTAGAGTATAGCAGAACCTTCCAAATCTAAATGAGAATGCATCTGAAAAATACCTACAGAAATGCCAGTATTTTCTAAATCACATTAATTAAAAAGTTCAACAAAACCTCAAAATATCATACATTTCTGGTGTTTGGAAATCCAATTAACAAAATCTAATGCATGCAATCTCCTTAGCCACCACAAAATTCTCATTTCTGTGTATGCTCATTTGCCTGAGTGTACATGTGTATGCACTCAGGAGACCTCAAGACTAAAAAGAAAGAAAAGAAACACATCTGTTTTGTAGTAATCATGACGTTTTCCACTTCCTAGGGAAAAATATTTATCAATTGAAATAAAATTAAAAAAAAAAAGGAATCTATGTAGCTCAAGTCTACATTATTTTTATGAGTCAGCTCCAGTTGTAAACATTTCAATCCTACAGAGAAAGTTACACAGAAAGGACACTTAATTTGCCAAATGTTGCTTTCTAACTAACTACAAATAACTACATTTTATAGAAGCCATACTGTTTTCTTTCTTTTAGTGCTGACAACAGAAATAGATTCAAGTTGTAATTTTCTAGTATCAATTTCCTACTTTACTAATGTCCAGTAAAATCATTCAAACAGCATGACACATAAAAGGCAGTAATAAAAAACATTTTTGGCCTTCAGAGAGCTATAATGTGCACTGAATACCAACAGCAGTTAAGGAATAAAAATTAAACAACGAACATACACATACTTAACAAAGTCCTGCTGTTTCATTGTAAGACAACTCCTAAATACATTTTAGTATCCAGAAATGAAAATGTTACGTAAAACGATGTGCACTGATCCAGTAATCCTCAAAGCTCTTGGAGTGACTTTAATTTACCTGAACACAGAACTGCTTTAAGAAAAATCCGTCTAGACCTTGCCAAAATCTGACTGCAAGGAACAGAACATTTTTATAGTCATAAAAGCGGAACAAAAAAAAAGATGTAAAACACAAGGCCAATGGCAGCTAAAGCTATTATGTTTTTTTACACAAATAACAATCAACAGTGTGAAAATTACTGGTAAAAGAGGTTATGAAGTACAAGATGAAAAGAATGTTGATCGTGAGTTATAGTAAAGTATTTCCAGCAACAGCAGCCTGTACAATCTAAAGGCTAAAAGGTGTACAAAATGTAAAATTAACACAAACATTTGCCTCCCCCATATGTATATTTCACTAGAAGGCTGTCCTTGATCAAGTTTATCGTCAAGTAATAACTGCACATACCAGAAGGATATCAAAACATTGACTTAAGCTATACTAGTGGTAGAAAATATTGATACAGACTAGCTACAAACCCTACTGCTTTGAAAAAAATCTAATCTATGAAAAAAAAGTAAAATTAACATATAATGGATTCTATACATATCAGGTTCTCTGCCCTATAAAAGAAGGCAAAAAACATTAATTTGAAGATAGCTTTTGTTCTCATATAGTAGGAGAAATCTGGGACATTTCAATGAATGCTTTCCTTGCCCTACTTTTATCTGACTTGTACGATTCTAATCGCCCTATCCAACATTTATTAATATTAGGTTTTATCACATGTACAGAAAGTCATCTGGTTTCTCTGTATTAGAATGTTTATTCCTCTACTAATAAATTCCTATGCACTGAATTCTACAAAATTATGTAACAAATTGAAGACTTCAGTGAACTAAAGGGACAAAGACAAAATAGGAAGGTTTAATCCTCTAATGAATCATGAAATTTAATAAAATTCTATTTTAAAACCAAAGCAAGCCTATGCTATACATATCCTCCATTTCAGCAAACCTAGCTGTTAAAATCATACTATTTTAAAATCACTCTTCTATCTATCTAGAGAAAATACACCTTCACAGTCTCACATACCACTTCCAAAGTCTTTTGGTCTTCAGCTCATTTAACATAACAAAAATGTACAAAAGGCACAACTCACAGAAAAAAAAACACTGAAGATCATTGTAAGAAGAATAAAAGTTTTTTGAGGAGAAAGGCTGGAATCTCAAAGAGAAATAACACAAAAGCTGAAGAATTAAGAAGCCCTTTCTTAAACAAAGAGTATGGCATTTACGCATGACTATGTCACATACAAATCAACAGTAAATACATTACTTATACAGCATAATATACAATTAAATGCCATCTAATATCTTCACTTCATTCCATAGAATTCCACTTGCATCAAACATCAAATGTTCACTGTTTTCAATATTCACAAATTTTTTTTGAAGTGCAAACAAAAGTTGTTGAAGTTTTTTACCTAAATTATTTCTCCATCACTAATTCAACATAACTGTGAATAAACCAAGGCAGAACTATAAAATTATGTAAAACAGGATACACCCAGTGGAAAAAAAAGACTAATTTATCTCATAATATGTAATTTGTTTCTCCTAACTTCAGTTACCAGACTAGGACCTGATTTTTACCAATCCCTTCATCCTCTATACAGCATGTTAGAATCTCTGTACTGCAGTTCCTCTACAAGATAAATCAGTAAAACTACATTGTCTTTGAAACTTTCTTCTTTTCCATAAAATTTTAAGAGTTTCACCTTTAACAATCTAGTTCTCTATTTTGCTGTGAACAAGTAGGTATGACAAAGGAATGTAAAATAAAAAACTGATTAGAAAAGATGGAATAAAAAACTTTTTAGCATGCACCGTACCTCTGAACCTTTGCACACATCTCAGCTGATACTCAGATAAATACAGAAAGATCTTCACTAAAATGTTAGAGAGTATAAATCAGTTAGAAGAATTTCTTGGCTTGACTGGGGACAGTGTGATTTCAGCCCTGCATTGTGTTTTCGGTGAAAGAGAGAAACACATGACAAAGTCATGCCTATAGAAATGTTCCCGTATCACATAAAATGAAAAAAAGGGTGTTCATGAACAGAAGCATTCATACTTAATAGAGCAGATTGTGACTTGTTATGGACCTCTTCGTTAATATTTTTTTCTGTAGTCAAATGACAGTGTTCCATAATGCACACAGATACACAATCTCTGTCTATTTCACATTTCAATAGTTTGGAGAGGCTTTGCTTGCTCCATATGCAAACTGAAAAGAAAAGCAGTATCAAGTAGTAGTATATTACATTCATTCTTCCCATAAACCAAGGAAAGCAGTAAACCATTTCACCTCATCAACTGTGTTAATAATATTGATCTGATCATTATGAAGAAGAGACAAAAATAACGTAAAGCAGAAATTACCTTTTTTACTTCCTTCCTCTCCACAGACTTAAGTGTCCAAATTAAACATAAATCAATTTACTGTGTGTACTTGTTTTTAAGCCGCACATGTTTACTTTTAAACCCACATGTACTCTCATGGATTTCAGTGATTTCACATAGTAGTGAAGTTACTTAGATAGATTGGTTACAGGTATGGGTGAGCCCTACTTCTCTGCTGAACGCTATCTTAAATGAAGCTGGATTTTTTTATCCTTTCTGTCCTTGCTTACATTTTCACATATATGTTCTCATATTTCTACTATACACTTTTATTACACAGACTGACAGGACAAAGAACCAGCTCCTGCTAACCTGATGTGTGATTAAATCCACTTAATACAGTGGGAGTATATGAATGAATACAGCACACAGTTTTTATCACCGAGGACTGCTTATACATAAGCATTGCCCTTCCACAGGGAAGATCATTTAAAAATAATGTATATTCATTAATGTATAACTGAAAATTTTCTTTCTGGCCCTTATAAGAAATAATTGCATCTCCCCTCTCATTTCATGTGTTTAACATTAGCAGCAGATGTGAGTGTTCTGTATCTTTAAAGTAATTTCAGGGAATATGCTTACATTGTTCTCAGTATCTATATTTATTTTTAGCTATATATCTAAAAACACTTTTTTTTCTTCAAAGTTATCCTTAGAATTCCAGATAATGGTAGACAATAAGAGGGAAGAGTGAAAATAAGGGTGATTTACAACGAATTTTTTTTCTGTATTATTCATATTCTATTAGGCAATGCCACAAACAAGGGACTAAATTCTAGGCTGTAAACCACAGAAGATGCATACAAGGATTCTCTTACTGCAGAATGATGCAAACAGTAAGGGGATTTTTGCAAAGTACAGCTGACTGGACTAGTTTTTACCATTCTGTAAATCTTCATAATATCCCTACCTGAGCAGTGTATTTGTGATGCACAAGTGCACAATTCCTTCATGCCTCGGGGTCATCCTAAAAATGCAGCTGTAAAACTATTAATATTTCAAATAAATACAAATAATGCAAAATAATATATATTATATACACCATCAGTCTCATATATAGACAACCAATAGATAACCATAGAGCTATCTAAAATTATGTCTGGTTTGTTATTATTTATTCACCCTGAGATCTAAGAGTCTGTCCATCTGAGAGCACAAAATAATTCTTGATTGCCATCTAAGCAATCAAATGTCAACTCACTCCAGTGATGCTCCCTCAGTTGTTGATTACTAGTCACACGTCAAGCCCTCTCATGTAGCTGTAGCATATAATGTAGGTATGTCTTACAATTGGTAAACTACCCAAGAAATCCAATAGTCCAATTAAAATGAAGCCACAAGATTTTTGAAGGATAAGCTTCATATATATACTTTTGGTTAAGAAAAAAAAGAAAATTGCCTTATTGTTTCAACAGTAAAAATCTGAAAGTGATTAGCTGAACATAAAAGGTATTTTCACAGTCCTCCAAGGGAAGGCTCTGCATTTTATAAGGAGTACCCTGGTATCTTCAAGGAAACACCGTAAGGAAAAAGTATGTGAGACAGACCATCTGTCTTTCTCTCAGTGTACACATCATTAAAACACTGCTGAAAAATTCTCGGCATTATAGAAAAACATAAAGGAAGATTACAGATGAGAAGGTTGAATACGGTTTTCCTTTCAGCAAGTTTGAAGGTAAAAGGAAATGTTTCACTGGGAAACAAAGAATTGGTAAGTCAATGTTTATCCACCAAATATATGAGCTATTTGCAAACAGAAAGCAGGCAAAACATTGACAGGCTCTGTAAGACATCCTGACATATAAGGTCTCAGTGAGAAGAATTTCTGAAAACTGATCTTTATAAAAGCAGGACTCTGAAAGTACCAAAAGCCATGTCCAAACAGCCAAAATTCTGAAAGAAGCTTCAGACTTTGTATAGATGCAGACAAGCCACAAAAGTTCAGTACTAGCTTCAAACCACCACAAAGAGCAAACAAAAATCACAATTAAAAATCTATGACAAGGATGTGTGGTTACCCGCATTCTCAGCAAAACATAAATTCTCAGCTGCTACAGCTTCATTCCCCAAAGTGGAACCATACAAACTGAGCTCCCCTTAGTAGCTACTAAATTATTAAACATATGCAACTCCAGGCAATACCAACCAAAAATCTAGTAACACAACTATACCTCTGACTGGAACAGCCATTTACCCAACACTAACAAGAAATAAACTTATAAATGCAAAAGCAGGAGGAAATCCTGCTTAATTGTTGTATAGGGGTATGTACATGGGTAAGTCAAGAAAAGACACAATTGTTACTCGCTAATAACACCTCAGAAACTCAGTAGGTGGAATAATAAGTACTTTAGCAAGAAAACCACAGTGAGAACCTGCCTTAAAATTCTCAAACATGTTAAACACGATGAAGAAATACAGCATACTAAGAAAAATACAGTATGACAATGTCTGACAAAGGATGTCTCTAGACAAAATTTAATGCTTCAAACCATTAACACAGCAATTTCATGTTCTAAAAAATACCTAGCTCTGACTGTACTCGGAGAACCTGGCACTTAAGTGAGCTTGAGAGCTTTGGAACCTACACTCCTGAAATTTCTGAACCCAGAAGTATGAACTTCCAACACTTTTAACAATTTATTTTGTAAGAATAAACGACCAGGACTGTGTCTCAATAAAAACTGACTCACTCTGACAGAGACAGGATTTAAAAAACTGAATTCAGCTGAGTAACACAGAGACTTAAATGGAAGGCTGTACCTGGAGAGAAGAGAGCCAGCATCCACAGTTAAATCTAAATCTGCTACCACTGCACCTAGAGACAAAAACAACAAAATAGTACCAGAGATATATTTCTTTGTTGTTACACTCATGCAGTTCTCTAGACACAAGGAGCCAAGAGAAGCTGTCAAGCAGGTCTCTTTCTCTTACTGTGTTCCTTCTTTTCATGTGGAAAGCTTCCTGCTGTGAAAAACAGCTAGTGGTTGAGAAAGCAAGGAATTCACAGAGAAAAAGAAGACATTGTTGTATCCTAACCAAGACATAAAAGAAGGCACAGAACTTTTAAAAAAGCAGATAACCTAGATTTATTCAAATACCTCAACAAAGGCAGCATGTGTAGAAGTACACATGTGGTATCATGACTACAATGGCTGCTTTCTAGATATTGATACACAGTAAAAGGAATTGAAGATCAATGCAAAAAGGACATGCCCTTAACATTCAGCGAAAGTAAAAAAACGTGAATTAAGCCTTTGAGATCTTAATGACAATAGGTTACAGAGGGGATTTCTGCAACATAACAAATAGAGTATCCAACATTCAAAATTTAAGTGACATTCTGAAAAAAAATGACACTTTAGGAAGCCATTCTCACAGTTTATGAGAGTTCACAACATCAGATATGTTCTAAAAATGAGAAGCAAAAACTGCTATGGAGAGTTGCATTTAAAAGACACTTAAAGACTCATTCCAGAGAGAGGGAAGGACAGTACAGAAGAGCTGGTATGAAGCAGACACAGGTATTTCTTCAGGAGGATACATTTCTCCTTGATTTACTAACTGCTGTTTAGAAAACGGGGGATAGATCTCCAGACTTGTAAAAGCAGGATGGAGAACAACTTGAATAAAGAGCTGGTAAAGGGATATCCCCAGCCACAGTAGTGTATCAGCATTGATCCTATGGCAATTTTGCTTCAGTGGGAAAATTCTGAGGTGATAAAACTTCACTCTTTACTCTTTCAAGTGGGTGAATTCAGGTTTACTCCCATCACCAAGTTCTTTGACGTTCTCAAGGGTTCCATCTCATTAAATATGAAACAGATCTGAACACCATCATCTAAGCAACATGTAAAAGCTGCAAAAAAAAAATCTCTGCCTAATTTTATGACAGATTTTCTGACTAATTTTCTGCAATATGAAGTTAATCTAGGAAAGCAAAATTTCACCTCAGAATACCAAATTCTTCACCTCCTTAGATAAAAGTATGTACCTGTTAAGCACTGGCTACTATATTAACAATTCTAGCAACTCAATCATCAACATAGTAGAAAAATCTTATCACACTTTTCTTCTCCACATGACAAACAATTTTGACTTTTTGATTAATTTCTGTCTCTCTAACCTGGACAACTGCAGAGAGATCAGCAAAGATGAAAAAAGTTTTAAGGCCACTACACCTTTCATGGTTTAGGTACTCCTCAATAAAAAGTACAAAGACTGTTTGAGATTATAAATTCAAATTGCTTGAAGACATATAAATCCACATCTCTAAGAAGTCCAGTGGTTATTTTCATGCTTTCTAATATCTTTGGAATAAGATTATCCTTGTGCACTAGATTAATAAAGCAATCCTATGAATAAATCAGCAAGTGATACAGTCCTAGTTAAGTGTCCTTTTAGGGATTACATTGCCCAGAAGGACATGTACGTGTTCCATGAGATACAACTGAACAGATGAAGAATAAACAATTCCTTTTTACGTATATACAATCTTTACTCCATTCAGCCCCAAACTTTCTAGAACTAAGCTAACCGAAACAGTATTGCTAAAGTCCTAACACTCAGTTTTTTTCCCGAGTCACTGTAATCATGCAAAAGTAAATCCAAGGAATGCTAGGATTGTTATAGAGATATAATTGCTCCTGCAGGCATTCACTGCCACCTGTCAGCATTAGGAAGTACAATGCTCTCTTCATTATCTACTGCCCTTGATATATTTAAAATATTCATCTGGTCAATATGCTGATAACTTCATGTGACCATTTAAGACAACTCTGAAAATGTTAAATGGCCAATGGGTGTAAAATGTACATATTTAACTTAGTGACTGCAAAAATCTATACTGATTATCCACTTCTCTTTAACTGAAAATAAAAAATGCATTAGAGTATCATTAATATCAACTAAGGCAAACACTTCTTTAATATTACACTTTTTCATTCACCCGCTGTGTGCAATAAAGTAATTCAAGGTTTTTCATGTCAAGCAAAAATAGTATCTCAAAACAATTAAATCGTAAAAAAAAGGCAAGAAAAATAATTTCACTGTTAGGAAAATTCTGTTAATCAAGAACTGGTCATTGATGCACTTAATGGTAAAGTGAAATTAGGTTAAAAATGAAAAAAGAATCTAATAACAGAATCCAGCTTTTATTTATATTAAAATGAATAGGTCAATATTGAATATTTATTACTTAAGCAAAGACAGTTTTCCAAATAAAGTTGATGGCATGCTGCCAGTAAGTAGAATACATAGGCATTTGGCAAAATGCCTTTTCCTTGATGCAAAACTGTTCTAAAGTGATTCTTGCTGAATAAGTATTTCTCTTTACCAAAACGTTTCTTATCCTCTAATTTATGAGATACTATAAATCAATTCATCAGATGTTTTATTAAGCTTTCTTCTCTGAATTTGAATTTAACCACTGCTAGGACTACCCGAGCTAAAAGTGCTATCACTTAAGCAAAGACACAAAAGAACTATGGATCTGATCCAAATAATGCTGATGTCAAATGAAATCTTTCTCACCCATCACTAGGGGCTTTGAGACTATTAGGACAGCTCTTCTAAGGCTTGACAGAAAAATCCACCTATACTATTAGGGCACAAATTAATATAAACAACTGAAAAAGGGCTTGCAAGCCTAACAATAAAGTAGGCCTTATTTTTGTGCACCCTTCTCAACCAAAATTCACTTCTCAAAAGTTAATCACATCACCATATATTGGAACAAACTTCAACAACTCAGGGAGCATAGACAGTCCAAAAATAAAATCTGAAAGTATGATCTTAACACATGCTTCTGAAAACACAAGTAAGAGCCATCCAAGCTATCCATCTGTACTGGCAATACATATTGTGATACCTGAACTAAACAAGGTACTCTTTCTACCTCATGAATATCTACCATTTCATCGCTAATGAATAGCAGTTCTGCCTTGGTTAAGCTTGCCAAAAACTACAAACGTATTTTTTTCCAGGAAAAAAAAATCCTATTTTTAGGTGAAAAAGGAGAGTACATTCATGCTCAATAAACTGTTAAGAACTAGCCATATCTGAAACAATTGAAACAAAGAGTGAAACATGTAATTTCCAAATTTGTTGGCATGAAGTCACATCATCCTATTTACCGTTCTAGTAATTTCGATGTGTTTTTGTGAAACAAAGGGGAATACTCATGACTAAATTTATTCATAGTATTCACAAATCTACTTACTCCTTCTGAACTATGCAACAATACAACTCAGCATTGAACATATCTGGTTGTTGCGGGCTTAATTTTTCTTGAGAAATGCTACTGGTTACTTTGGCGAAGACATAAGGCTGTAAATTCCTATCCTCCATCAGTAGCACTGACCTCAGAGCAAACCCCACAACTAGCTACAGGCATTCAACATCCATCATTGATCCTGAAACCTAATCTCTCAGGGAAGGACAGCTGCACTGGGCAGCAGTTAAGCAGCTTTCTAAGATACACTATCATCCTAAACAAACAAAAATAAATAAATAAAACTTCCTGTCCTACTTTTTCATCAGTGTTTTAGAAATCTCTTATTGCATGTTCCTCACACCAAATGAATGACTTTTATCTGCACATAGGCAGACAACATTCTAGTCTAGTCACCAGATACCACTTTTTTTCAAAATTTTATTACATGCAAAATATGGCTGTTCACCTATTAAGAAAAAACAGTTGAATTCCTGGGAAGTGTTAATATATAGTACGCCTATAAAGAGGATTTTAATAAAATGTAGCATAACAGGTAAAGAAATTATGCACCTGACATTCATAGTATTGAAAACCTAGGCAGGAAATATTTAGTTCTACAAAGAGGGGAG
>WBMV01006667.1:53965-159455 GCA_013396655.1 Campylorhamphus procurvoides | reverse complement strand
GCGTGCGTGTGAGTGTGTGTGTGCGTGCGCGTGCGTGTGAGTGTGTGTGTGTGCGCGTGTGTGTGGGGGACGGTGGGCCGGGAGCGGCCACACATCCCGCACCCGACACGGGAGACAGCATGGGGACACACGGACACACACACACACAGAGAACACACACTAAACACAGGGACACACACACGCAGGGGCACACAAACCCACAGGGACAAACACACACAGGGACACACACATTCACTCACACTCATACGCAGAGGGACACACACACTCACCTACCCACACACTCACTCTCACACATGCACACGCACTCACCCACACACACACACTCTCACACATGTACACACACACACAAACGCACGCACACTCACCTACAAAAACGCATACACACACACTCGCACGCACACACACATGCACTCATTTAAGCACACTCAGACACGCTCACGCTCACACACACACATGCACACACACAGACTCACACATGCACACAAGCACACACACACTCAAACATGCACACACATGCACACACAGATACACTCACAGACACACACACACACAGTCACACACACACTCACTCTCATGCACGCACACTCACACACACTCACACACACTCGCACACACACACACAAAAACGTATACACACACGCACTTGCATGCACACACACACACTTGCACACACTCACACACAAAAACACATACACACACACTCTCACACATGCACACACAGATACACTCACAGACACACACACACACAGAGTGATTCAAGCACACTTGCACACGCTCAAACACGCACACACGCACGCACAGACACACTCACAGACAGAGTCACACACACTCACAGACACACACACACACACAAACGCGCTCACAGTCACCCCCATGCACTCACACACACACGGGGATTTGGGGGCAGCCATCACTCCACACGGTGGGTCTGTCCCCCCAAAAACGCTTTCCAGGATGCAGAGTCAATGGAGTTTAAATGATCGACTTCTTCTGGGGGTTCGGAGCCAGATGGTTAAGTGTAGCCAGGAGTTGTAGCGGCCCTTCTTGGCCTCAAGGGTTGCCACAGAGTGTTGCAGGGCGATATTTTCTTATTGGTCATCCTTGTGTATGGCAAGTCTCAGGTTTTCTTCCTGAAGAATGGCCAGGTGGCATGCTGGGTGACACCACATGTTGCTTGGTGTAACATTAAAAAAGGATCCACCCCAGCTTTTCTTGTCCTGTTCTGTCCAATCCTCTTCAGAGAGAAACAGCGCATAGGATGTAGGATTTAGATGATAACCTCACTGTCAGCTTCCAGGTATCTTCAGAAACCTGGAACATACGCCCCATATGTCCTGTATAGAACAGAGACTGGATGTGGCACTTACTGCCATGGTCTGGTTGACAAGGTGGTAGGTCAAAGGTTACATTCGATCTCAGACATCTTTTCCAGCCTAGTTGATTCTCTGAAATGGGGTGCAGTGTTAGGATAAACAGGAAGTGCTAGTCCGTCATTACAATGATGGGAGTCCTTTAGCATTGCAGCTGCAAAAGTTGGCTTCCTGGCTTTGGGAAAATGAAGCTGCAGGTGCACCATTGGCCAGACTGGTGCTTCTGGTCCTGAGTTCTGCACTGGCTGGCTGCAACCTGATCAAGCCCCTGGTTCTGAAATCAGTCATGTTGGTATCTGCAAAGTTCATTGCAGATCACTGATGCTTTTCTACAGAGGAGAATGATTTCGGTGTTTTCTCTTGCGTAATTGTATTTTATCATCCCCTGGAAGATAGTGCTGCCAACATGAAGGCTGAGAGAAGTAAAGATGAACTTTGTTCTCCTCAAGTCTCATAAATTGCTGACTTGTTTTGATGCTGCCAGTTACACCATGAAAACTGGTCACCCTAATAATCTTACATTTGAAAGATCACTAGTCCTTTCCAAATAGTATCTTTCAAAATACCAAGTAGCTTTGTAAAATAATTACTTTGTACGAAAAGGTAAATATATAAAATGTGACACAGATGACTACTTCTTATCTTGTCAAAAAGAACCATTCCATAAAAGACTAGCTTTTCAACAAGCAACTGTGTCTTCAAAGTAAAAGAAAAAAAAATATCGAAAGCTGGGAAAAATACTACGGGGTCTTTATTGCAATATATGTGGTTAAAGAAAACAAGACTTAAATCATAACCTTTGCCCCCTTAACCGAAATGGCTGCAGGGCTGTATTTACTTTGAAATGGCAATACTAAATAGGTATTTCAGGTTTTAATGTTATGTCCCAGCAGTTCTTAGCAGTATACTTAGCTGTTTTAGTGCTCTTCATGCTGTGATCCTGGCATGATGTTGAAGAATTGAGCAATAAACCCATGTATTTTATATTTTTCATGTGGTATCGTAACATGGATGTGAGTTTGGGGGAATGTATTTAGCTTTCCTGTATTTTAGAGTCATAAGCAGCTATTCCTTCTGTTCAATCAGTCTCACAGTACATATTAGGAATAAATGCATCACATTAGGAGGAAATTAATTTCTTTCTATAGAAGTATTAAAACCTCATTAATATTATTTATCGGATTTCCACATTTTGTAAAAATGTTAAAGAAAAAGAAAGAAAATAACCTACATTCATGAAGGAGCATTTAAACATTGTCATTAAAGCATTAAAACTTACTGTCATTGTACTGCATATTACCATCTGGTTTCAGTAGCATAAATTCTATATTTAAGATAGTAGTGTACATATATACATATGTAAATATATATGTATAAATATATATATGTGTGGTTTGTTAATATTCCTTTAACATTCTTTCCCTGCTAAGAGGAGATAACGCAGCAAGAAGCCTAATTCTTTTGTTACAAACTGCTCATTAAGGTGAATTTTTTTCCCCAAATACATAAAAAATTAAAACATAGCATTCTATGCTGGTGCTCTATTTTTGCTAAAATTGCAACAGTACATTACTCTGAGGTTAAAACAATTGAATTGGAAATACAGTTACACATTTTATTAACTTTGAAATGTTTCCTGTAAAACACTGAACAATCGCTATGATAGCACTTAAAGTAGTTTTGGAAGATAGGTGTGTTGTATTATTTTTTTTTTTTGGAGGTGAAAGGAATAAGATTCTTTTATTTGAAAATAAGTATCATCTATTCCTTCAGAGGTTTTATAAAAATATTCATCTTTCTCTCTTCATTCAAAATTAACTGTTTAAATCCTGTTCCTTCTACTTTCAGAGTCCTCATGGAGGTTACACACCAACAGAGCAAGTCTAATGTGAAAAGCAGGATGTGAATGAAGATTTAAAACAAGAGAGGAAGCAACACAGATCACTTTTCCTGCTGTTTTTCTGGATACCTAGCTGGGCCCACACTCTTGAGTGACTTCTGCCATGGCTCTTCAATTAAATGACCAACCATACACCTTCATGTTTCAGTTTCATGAATTTCATATATTAAATAGTACTGTTTTTATAGTGTGGAGTGTTATTTTGCTCTCCTCTGTCTGCTTTGTGGTGTTGTTTGAATTCCTGGTAAACAGCATCCCACTAAGCTCTTTAGCACAGTAGGATATTCCATTAAAATCTGGAACCAGTGGACATTGGGTTAGTACGCAGCAAAATCAGGAAGGCAAAAGGGGAGGAGGAGAGGTGGATTAGGAAGGTTACTTTCTAGTTGCCTCTCCATTTTTTTTTCATACATTATGATAGCCATATTTTACAGTTTTTTATGATTAACGTATGACAAGCTGTTGGCTGAAATCTAACAGATGATCTGTCACAAAAATGCATTAATACATATTTTAGGCATTGGCTTATGAAATGATTATGAGAAATGTTCCTGAGTTGCTGTACTGATACTCAAAAATTCTCATTTATAAACCAGTCACTTGAAGCTCCTATTGTTAAAAATAATAAAACACTAATAGGTAAGTAAACTTGCGTTATCTACATGGAAAAAAATATTCAATTAATTCTGTTTGAGTACACATCTTTTCAGTGTTGATTTAGTACCTCAGCAGACATTCTCAGTGCTTGTCTCCATCTTGTACACATTTGTGATTCGTATAAATCTTTTAACTGATGAAACTTAGTTACTTAGAGACAAAGGTATGGAAAGGAATGTGATTTTCATTATAGTTTTCTATGATCGTTTTTGCCACATTTGCTATTTTTTCCCTGGTGTCTTAAGGTAAATAGGACTTTAAAAATTTGCATGATCTGCCTGGCACCCAAACAACTTCTGTATATGCCAGCACATTTTAAGTGTTTTTCAAAGGATTCAGGTCTCCTATCCTACAGGTCTCAAACCTTGTTCTAATTTTTTTCCTGTGGAAATGGATGTTTGAAAGATGAGAGAGATAAGCAGGCCAGACACAGCACATGCTCTACCATAGACCCGAGCTAGCAGGGTAGTGTAAGTTTGGTTTTTTAAAGTGGAAAGAACAAGAGGCTGTAAAAACTAAGTAATCTCATAGCAGATGAAAACCTGCAGGGGCTGGGAGATGATGAAAAAGGATCAGCTTTATCACAGTGCACTCCAGTGTATGCCACAAACTGAAAATAAACAGCAGCTTATGCAGGGAAAGCTGTAAATAAGACTTGTAGTTAGAGGAGGCAGCTTTGTCTTGTATTTCTGGAGTTTTTGGAGTAAAACCTTTGCTTGCTATTTAGAAAGGATATACTTAGAATACAGAACACAGTGTGGTGGTAGTATTCTTGAATATCATGCAGACATATATATAATGTATGTATGCACAAAGGTGGTCTGTTTCAGATTTGTCTTCAATTTGAATACAGTGCAGTAAATGGATTTTTTATTATTATTATTTTATAAATCTGGATTCAAAATGTAGCCTTCAAGGGAAGAAGGTGCCACTGAATTTTAAGAACAGTAGCAGACAGCTAAGACCAGAATCTCAGAACTACTTCATAATGTCAGAAGAGGAAAATGGAATCTAGTAAAGGAAAACCAATAGCCTGATGACAGCTTGCTAGTTTGCATCCTTTACAACAATAAAACAAAAATTAGACACTATGCATTATTTACTGTGTGTGATTATTTAATGGTTGCTCAATGTGCAATAGGGAGACTAAAGGCACCATTTTGCACCCAGAGGTCAGAGACCACGGTCTCCATAAGGCTAATTGATCTAAATCTTGATATGCTACTTGATGCAAATACTGATAAGTAGCAGAATTAAGACATTTAAAAAGTCCAGAAGATACTAACAACATAACTGATTCACTTATAGATCCTAAGGAGTCACTGCTGGGTAGTTTACATAGTAAACTACTTTTATCTAAAAGTATCCAAAAATGCTTCCTAGAAAACAGAGGACTGCACAAAGTAACAACTGGTCCAAGTGAAGTCTGATTAATCTGAATGTTTATTCCCTTCTGCAAAACTTCAAGGAGGTTCAGAGCACATCTTATATGACAGTGCTGTGCAGTCAGGGGGCTGAACAGAGGGTAGAGGGAGGAAAATTAACTTAGTTTATTTCCTAGCCTTGAACCTTTTGCTTCTCGAATATAGGAGCATTATAGAAGAAGCTGCTCAGTCATCTGGGGGAGGGAGTGTTTCTTCATATCTCTCATGTTGCCTCCTTTCTGCTTTTAAATCAAGAGGCACACACAACAATTGGGAGGCAGGAAACGGATTGTCCCAGCAGAGGTGCTGCATTAGCAAACCTTGCAAGATAGAATCTGAAAAGGCAAAATAAAAATACAAAATTCTTTTCTCTCTTCTTAAGTTCCCTACAGTTAATATTTGAAGGTCATTATTTCTGTGGTCCTATAAATAATTCAACAACAATATAGATAAATATCTGCAGTACCAAAAGAAGTACTTTTTTGCTAGAGTGAACCCTGTCATTCTCTGTCTTGGCTTGAAGTCTATCTCAGGATAGTCAAGTTTAAACCTCTTCTGTTGAATCTGATCAATTTATACAAATTCAATTACAGTAATTTTTCTCATCAACATAACTCCCATTAACTTCAGAGAATCAGTTTCCTAATTAAAAATATAGAAAAGTGTCTGTGACTAGCTGGGAAGTGTCCCCATTACAAAAAAAAATAAAAAATAAAAAAGAAAGGTGAAAAGGTGTCATATTTGATAATTATGTTCAAGCAAAGGACTTTATGAATAATCATGTTATTCTCTCATTTCTGAATGCAGTTGCTCCAGAGGAAGCTGCAAGTTTAATGGCAGGTCTGTGTAGATAAAGAATCCTGAAGTATTCTGTGCAGTCCCAAAGTCTGAGTGCCACTAACACAGCACTTTTCATAAGCATTGTGTTCAGCTTATTTTCAGTTTTAAATATCAAATATTGGAAATTCCATGAATCTTTATACCAGGACAAAATATTTCTACGCTATGACCTTGTCTGACCTGTGTAAACCAATTGCTGAATTTCACTGAAACACTAAAAAGTTTTCTTATAATCACTGCATATATTACCTTTTCATTGTTTCAGTTTATGTTTCCTTCCATCCCATCTATTAATCACTGAATGCAAGCCCACTGAACATTTACTGTCACAGAATGTAGTATATAAGCTATTCACTATCACATCCTTTTATGGAAGACTGTGTATTTTAGGTGGAACAAGAGGTGTTAAAACCGCATTATGCAAACAAATGTGCTCACCACACAACATTGTCTAATGATTTTCTTTCTCAGCAATTCAATTAAAACAGAAATTAGGACAATGAGAAAAATCTATATTTTAGCCAAAGAAGTTATTCATTGAAAAGGAATTGAAAGATTAAATCTGCTTTATTGAATCCAGATTATTAATAAACTTGGGTGCCAAGTCCTTTTTTTTTTTTTTCTTTCACAATGTTGAAAAGCACTTTTCCACGTTAAACTAACCCTTTGAGGGGAATCACGTACTAGTGACATGGTTTTTTTCAACAACAGAAAAAAACTTCTCAAAGTTGTGTTGTAAAAATGGCAACCTATTCATTATGACCTTCAGCAGACATCTTTTTTGAAGGAAATCTTGTTCAATGACGTCCATATAATTTTATTTTCTTTAATAGACTCAAGCTGGCACAAATACGAACTGGTGAAAATCAAACCCACAACCTATGAATTTGCTGGTGTTTTCTCATATGGTTCCTTCACTGAAAAGGGACAAAGGACACAACAGGGGCAATAAATTTCAACTCCAATGTTTATGGAATGATAGCAATGTGATTCATGTTTTTAATCTCAAGTAGGTTCTGCATATTGAGGTTGCAGTTAGGATTTAAAAAAAAATAGAAGAAAACAAATAAATAGAGACCATTTCTTCTCCAGACTTCCTTTTACTTCCCTCGTCTGGGTTTAGCTCTGTGAACTCTTGCTTGGTTTTGCAACAGGTTTCTTCTCTCTCTGTGAAGCTTTACATTCTCTTACGACCAATACTATACAGTGTATTTCAAGAATCATCTACTTGTTGCGTCTTCTAATGTCTCCTTTCTCTCTGTCAAGTGACCATACTTTTTTCACCTTAAATCTATCCTTTCTCAAATTCCAGCTTCTCTGTTCTGTTCCAAGACCATGGGCTACATTTTCCTTGATTTCCTCTTACATTCTTTTCCTGTTTTCCAGATTTACTTTATTCTCTCTTGTCTCAAACACCTCTGTCATGAATCTTTCTAATTCCCAAATACCTCCAACCTTTCATTACACAAGTACGCGTGTGCTTATATAGGTAATGGGGAAAAGGGGAAGTACATAATATTACTTAGGCTGTATTTTTTTAGGGCCCCGACAGGTCAGCATGTTCTTGCTCAACACATTGAGAAGGAGGCTGCAGCAAAACACTATACAACAGTTAAAACGTTGTTTTATTGCATCTGGCACCTACACTATTTCACAGGATATCCTTCAGAAGGTGGAGGCAGGGAGCAGTTCTGAACACAGGGTATCCCACTGAATATTTCTTCTTGATGCAGAATTCAGTACCTAAATGCTTGATTGGCTAGGCATTGTTCCACTTCTCCCTTCTTAAATCCAATTAATTTTGGTTCTACAGGGTGTAAAACTGATCTCTGAGCTGATTTATAGCTAAAAGTTAGAAACTATTTTTCTTGAGGATTTTGAGGATATGGAACTTCAAAGGAAAGAAAAGGGTAAGTCACTGTCTTATCTGGTTCTAACTAAGAAATAGGACACAAATATGCCATATCGGAGGTCTTCGGCAGGAGTAGTAGAAGGCATTAGTTGTCCTTTCGAGAACAGCATGACCTTGGAATCAGAAGGGTAAATATTCAAATGTCAGTTGGTACGATTGTTTCCTCTTTTTATATAATTAAGGAGATAGAAGTCCCAAGATTTCCATAATTCTTTGTAAATAGCATGTCAAATCATAGGGTATTTATAACAGTTTGTTCCTGCAAACTCTGTCATAAACAGCAGCTGGTTTTTTGGACTCACTTTGAGCAGAGACTATTTAAAAGATGTAGCTTAAAAGAATACTAATCTTTTTTTCTTTACATGCTGACTCCAAAGGTGGCAAAATGCAGTGATGGTAGTAATGATAGAGGTGTCTTCCTGTAAATACAGTCTCAGCACATCCAACAATATACTGAGTACTATCAATATGATCACTAAAGTTTGCTACCAAATGATAAATCATTATCTCATTCCATCACATGAATTGTCTTTCATTCTACAGACACACATATACACAGAGGCCCTTTTCTACAAAGGTTTATGAAAAAGAACAGGACAAACTTGGGATGTAGTGAAGTACTTTCACTCAGGACATTTTCTGTGACATAGTAGTTGGGTTTTCTTTAAAAAGACGGAGTGTGCTTGTTCTTGTTTTCTGGACACCAGGAAGTACTAGATTTATGAAAAATTGTTTTGTGTATGATTTCACTAAGAAAACATAAGTGAAATAAAATGGTTATTTCAGGTAAAGTAAAAATAAAGTTGCAACTGAGATGATTTTTGCTCAGCAAGGATTGTTGGTTCACTTGATAATTCCTCAAACAACAGATAGAAAGGATAGCAAGAGTGTGATGGAACAGCATTCATGAAACAAAGAAAATGAAATGAAAAATGTCTTTAGATATTTTTACCAGTCCAATGCTTTCAAACATCATAGGTCCTACTGACTCATCAATGCCTGTCAGCTACCAAGGCGTCTAACACCGCTGCAGGTGATCCTTTGTTCAGTGCTATCGGGATGCTGTTCATCAAAGCCAACAAATATTTCACCTCTTTATCCAGCCATAAGCAGAAAAAGAGAGACATGTCTCCAGCAGGAGACATGCCTCCTCTTCCTACTCCAGTAGGCTTAGGTGACATAAGACCCATGAATCCAACAAATGTAAGATATGTTTATAGATTATCATTTCATTTTAAGGCAGAATAAAATAAAAGGAAGAATTATGAGCGTAAAGGAAAGTTTCAAAGATTGGTTTCATTTACTAAGGTCATATAATGCAGTAAGACACCAAAAAAGTCATAGAATCATAGGATGATAGGATATGCTGAGTTGGAAGGGCTCAATCAGAATGATTGAGTTCAACTCCTGGCCCTCCACAGGGCAACCCAAGAATCACACTGTGTGGCTGAGAGCATTGTCCAAACACTTTTTGAACACTGGCAGGTTTGGTCCTCTGATCACTTCCCTGGGAAGCCTGTTCCAGTGTCCAAGCACCCTCTCGGTGAGGAACGTTTTTCTAATACCCAACCTAAACCTCTCCTGACAATTTCAGGCCATTGCCTTGGGTTCTGTCACTGGCCACCACAGAGAAGAGTTCAGTGTCTGTCCCTCCACTTCCCCTCATGACAAAGTTGTAACTGCCATGAGGTCTCCCCTCAGTCTCCTCTTCTCCAGGCTGAACACACCAAATGCCCTCAGCCCATATGGCTTCCCCTCAAGGCCCTTCACCATCTTCATTGCCCTCCTTTGGACACTCTCTAAGAGCTTAATATCTTTCAGTGGCCAAAACTACCTACAGTATTCAAGGTGAGGCTGCCCCAGTGCATAGCAGAGCAGGACAATCCCCTCCCTTGACCGGTTGGCGATGCTTTGTCTGATGTCTCCCAGGACAGGGTTGGCCCTCCTGGCTGCCAGGGCACTGCTGACTCATATTCAGCTTTTGACCCCCAAGTCCTTTTTTGCAGAGCTGCTTTCCAGGCTTTCTTTCCCCAGCCTATACACACAACCAGCATTGCTCCATCCCAGGTGCAGAATACAGCACTTAGGATTGTTAAATGCCTGTTAAACTTGCTAAATTAAACCTGTGTATGACCCTGGGGAATATTTATGAGACCTATTTCACAAAAAAAATTTAAAAAAAAGCTGCCTATCATGTGAGGATGCCTATATTTCTGTTTCGATCCTGTATTTGGTTTGTCTTAAAACAAACATTTGTCTATGCTTACTTTACCTAACCATTCGAAGTGGCTACATTAATGATCTGTGCTTTTTATTATTTAATATTCCCTCAACCTGCAGAAGCAGTTAAAGCATCTGAAGAAACTTTCTTCCAAAGGGATCTGAAAAACAGAAAGCTTCTACTAATGTGAAGAACAGGCTTCCCAGAGCTGGCATTTATTTGCTTTCACACTAAGTTATTTTGACCTTGTCTATGGCTACAGGCATGGACAGTTACCCAGCACTATCAGCAATGATGCTATGATGGTTCTATGCATAAGGACTTACAGTTTCCTCATGAGGGGAAGAGGAGGGGCAGGCACTGATCTCTTCTCTGCGGTGTCTAGTGGCAGGTCCCTAGGGAATGGCCTGCAGTTGTGTCACGGGAGGTTTAGGTTGGATATTAGAAAAAGGTTCTTCACCCAGGGGTAGTTGGGCACTGGCACAGGCTCCCCAGGGAAATCATCACAACGCCAAGCCTGAGTTCAAGAAACATTTGGACAATACTCTCAGGCTCTGGCTGTGGCTCTGGGGGATCATCCTGTGCAGGGATGTCCAAGAGCTGGACTTGATTATCCTTGTGGGTCCCTTTCAACTCAGCATATTCTGTGAAAGTTGTCTTTTTCTAGTCGTTTAGTAACCAAGGCACAAAGAGAAAGTATTTTGTGTCTTGTGGGTATCAGAATGTACTTCCTCAGTGAGGTTTTGAAAGGCTATACATCATAACCTGCGTATCTACTATACCATTTCATGCTAGTATTCAAACTGAAGAAAACAGAAGTAAAAAGAGTTCAGAGAAGTCATAATGACGAATGTTTTCACTCCTTTGTGCATAGGCAGTGGAAATACAGTTTAAGTATGTCGCTGATCATGCATTTTTGTACCTCTCCCTGCATTTTTGGTATCAAATTACTGATCTATACAATAAGAATCACATAGGTTATAGAGACAAAGGTGTATTCACAGCTTAATTGTGAGCATACTCTCGCATTCACACTATACTAAGTAAGGTGAGTCTTCTTCTTAAAGTGATGTACTTAGGTATGCATATGCAGAATCAGAGACATAAAAATGTAGCAATATTTCCCTCTAAAAGTTGAATTAGTATAACTTGCAAAAAGGCCTATGAAAAGTATATTTTTATAAGAATTGAATTTATTCAAAAAATATCCAAAATACTGTCACCAAGTGGAAAACATTTGAAGTATTATTAGGAGATGATATTCCCAGAGCTCACTGCTAGACCCTAACAATTTCCATCTCCTCATTACTTACACAGTACCCACTCCCCACTCCTCTATATAAATTGCTTTCTTCTACTTATGATACAACAATGTAGTTCAACTCTCCCTGCAAAACCTCAATGGCAACCTGAGTGTTCTGAGAAATTCATGGGGTCTGGCTAGTAAACATAACTGGGACTACATTCATTACCTAAAAAATTCCTATGCTTTTTAAGAAGAAGGAAAACGGTTGGTTGTTTTTGTTGTTGTTGTTGTTATTGTTGTTTTGTTTGTTGGTTTGGTTTAGTTTGGTTTAGTTTGGTTTTTTAAGAGGAAAACCTTTAAATAGGGAACAGCTTTTTTGCACTTGGAAACCTTATTTTTAATCTCCCTCTGCAGGGAATGTTCAGGGATAGTAATAACACTGCAGTATCTTCTCAAGAATTTGGAGCTTTGTCAATTGTCCTGGTTAAAGATTTCATTATTTGCTATTGGCAGAGCACATAGGCATGAAGCATTCTTTAGTTAATCATTCTGAGTTAATATATGGTATCTATTTAAAAGTAGGAAACTCATCTGCAAGAATAACTTGGTACATTGTGTACTCCTTATTTATTGGAAAAAAAAATACAACAAATGGCAAAAGATAACTTATTTTCCAGTTAATATCAGGTCAAAACAAGTGCAAATGCTATTTTAATGCAATCTAGTTCAAAACTGTTTCAAAAAATATGGTTTTCTGGATATATAAAAAAGATATTCATAATTCACATAGTCAAGGGAAAAATGAATAATGCAAGTTTTGTCTCTGTTTCAAAGATCTAAACAGGACTAACATAGGTAAATCCATTTGTGGTATCAATAGCTTATTAGAATATCTTTAGAAACTCCTAATCTCCAACTGACAAAGTGTGCCAGGACTCTTTGTTTTCATACTTCACTAAATCATTTGAAAAAGCAGAACTCTTAGGCTAATTCTTTATGAAATTTTTTTGTGACCACAGTAAATTATCCTTTATATATTGTTAGTTGCATGCATAAAATGTCATAATATTGTATCTTACTGTATAGTTTTTTTACACTTTATGATATCATCATTCCATATATAAACTTAAGGGTAAATTGGTTATTTAAGGCTTAACAGTAATGGAATTTATGGAATAATAGAATCATTAAGGTTGGAAAATACCTCTAAGATCATCAAGTCCAACCTTTGACTGAATACCACTATGCCATCTAAACTGTATAATATATTGTCATGTTTGTTCATTTATTAAAAGAAGAAATCAGCATTTAACTCAAAATTAATAAGCAAAATTTTCCTTTTGTTGAAATGTGCCATTCTATGATTACAAAAAGAAGTAGTATAGGATGCCATATAAGGAAGCAATAAAAGGTATTTTCAGTACTAAATATTGCCAGTCTGTTCTCAAAGCTTTTTATATGTTCTTATCCTATGAGATAAGTTCTGGAACTCAGCACAGATCTCTGTCCAGACCGACCACACCTTTAAGAGGCACTTGACCTGGAGTGAGATGAAATATCTGAATAGCACTGATTTTCCTTTACTCTCTTAGATAATTTAACTATCTCTAAAACAGGCAAAATTATTAACTATGAAAAACATTGTAAGATTTTCATTAGAAGGAAGCTATTTTTTCAAGCAAATGTCTTTGAAGACCACACACTTAAGTGTCCTGTGTTTCCAGAATCTAGAACAGAAATTATTTTTGCTTTTGTGTTCCATACTGTTTTAGAGGTGAGGTGTTGTGATGGGGAAAGGATGTAGGCGGCACCCTTAATTAAAGGAAAACCTCCAGCCCTCACAGATATACAATGCATTAAGTGATGAGAAATCTCATTCCAGAGGAATCTGTGATTTAGTCTGCCTTTTAGGATACCTGGCTGAGATCTAGCAGGAATATTTATGATTACTCAGAGTTACTAGTGCAAAATGCTTCAGAAATGAAACACATACCAGGAATTTCTCCAGAGGCAGTCCTCTTTACAGAATTTAATTTTTTCTGCCTACCTGAGGTGATCTGTACACACCCTGTAGGTGGATTTTCTCTCTTACAATGCCCTTACAAAGGGCAATCAAATTCCAATTAATTCTTTTAAGGCTAGGATTACTGTTGAGCAACATCTTAGCTGGGCAAAAATTACTGTTACAGTTAAAGTTGGGTGTAAATGTCCAACATAGTAGTACTACTGACTAATCTAAAGCATGGTATTTCACAACACCTTGCATTTTTCTGCTATTTAGCACATATCTGCTGTAAGTAAATTATAAGCATGAAAAGAAAAAAATAGTGCAGTATGTTTTCATATTATATCAAAGCTCCCAGAAACAGAACAGTTTTTCAGTTCTTAGACACTTGGGGTACCCAGAGACTTGAGTGCAAGTTCTCTTGACCAATAAGTTTCCAAGAGGAGAAGCTTGGGTGTTTGACTTGAGCAATAGATGACCCTGCTTAAGTGGGGAAGGGTGTACAAGTCCACCTGTAGAGGCACCTTCCAGCCTCAAACATTCTGTGATTCTGTAACAAAAAAGTTTCCTGAAGAAAGTTCAACAACGGAGTAAAAGTTCTTATTTGACTACTATAGACTTCTGCATGCTAGGTTAGAAAAAATAAAAATATATAAATTTTTGGACAGTTTTTGTAAATGCGAGAAGTAAATTTGCCGGCAGACCATACATTTCAAATCAACATCCACCAATATCATTAAGAAACGAGGAAAAAAATAAATCTTTCTGCAATCTCATTTGAAGAACTCCAAACTCAGAATGCTCTGAAATACCAACTTCCCTTGTCAGCTTAAACAATAATCTATAATCAGTTTTCAAGTAAGTACAGGAGAGGATGATATTTAATGTGATAGGGGCAGGGAGGGATTTGCTTACACTACCTACTTTTATATAAGGACTTGTCTCCAAAGAAACCTTTTAACAGGCTAATAGTGGCCTTCTAGCATCAGAACAATGCTACTTCAATGTCAGCCCTTACTTTAAACATGAAAAATGCAAAGTATTTCATGTCCTAAAACACTTTTTCATGAATATCTACTCTCTTCTTATCTTTACCAACACTGCTCACTTGCTAAATGATTTCCCTGTCTAAAGTGGCATTTCTAGATGTACAGCTCACTTGCCATTTATCATAATTATTCAACAAATAACATGCATAGGCCTATTTAAAGTCTGCTCTAGGCAAACCAGAGAAGTGTAAGTCTTTTCTTTTTTGGGTCCTGGAAAACTTGTGTAGAAGCATGAAAGTGTAGTGTGCCATGACAACTGTAGCTCTTTAGTGTCTAGATGACTTTTCCTCAGTGATGCCTTGTGACTGCAGAAAGCTTTGATGTTGTCTGGTAGCAAAGAAATATGAAGACCAGCAGAACAGCTGACAGTAATAGGTGCTCTGACAAAGTCTACACTATGCCATTAATTCTTTGTTCACTGCAGAAACTAGTGCAAATGACACAGGGCTTTTTTTTGTTCAACTCTTCTTGAACAAGGAATTTGATTTTGTGCAGTTCTTTTATTTTCAAATGTGTAATTAAGACATGACATCCCAAAAATATATGCCTCAATAGGTAACTAGCTTTTGTCCTTAATAATAGGCAAGGAAAACAATTTGATTGCTTCTAATTGTCAAACCATAATTTTATGATGGAAAAAATTCATATGAATGTCTGCACAGAGTTGAATTGGGGGCAGAAGGTTGGAAATATCTGTGTTCTATCTGTGAAATCAAAGAAAACTGGGATGAAGGAAAGACTGGAGTAAAGGAAAAAGACATTCCTGAGTCACTGGACTTCAGAGAAAAGAGGAAAAATGTCTCAAATCATAAGCATTCACATCCTTAAAGAGAAGACAGAATTATTTAGGTTTCCTGTTCTGCTACTAGCAAATGTCTGAGAAATACAGTTATAAATTTTTGTGTAAAACTATTTTTGAATATTCTGAAGGATAACAACTGTATATTGTTGTTATTTACTTTGTTTGGCCAAGGAATGAAGGTGTGTGTAATGGACCTAATCGGAGACTGCAGTCAAGCTGAGGAAGTACTTTGAGCTCTTCAATTTCCAGTCGCAAATGTGATTATGGCAGTGGGAGATGCTAGTTTGTGTGGACTAATCACTATATGAATGCTGCTTGCTTACCTTTTTTTTTCTTTTCCTTTTTTACTACTGGGCCACTGTCAACCTTGGTGCTATTTAGTGAAATTCCTTCATATTCACATGCAGTTGTCAGTATAGTAGTTACCAGCAGCAACTGGTAACTGGATCATCAGTACCAAAAACTACCTTTAGAGGTGGAATAATTAATCAACAAAGACCAGAACAGTCAGATTAAGATATCCAGATTTCTGTGTCACACCAACAGATTGGAAGAACAGAATTGGGAAAAAAAAAAAAAGGTTGATGCAGAAACCCAAGGTCAGAATCTATTTTCTTGAGCAGCTGAAGAAAGGAAAATCAGGGAAATAATTATCTAAAGCAATTAAGAGGGTCTTTATATTCCTGTGATTAGGGATAGGAAATGTCTTGCAAATTTTTTTGTTGTTAGACTTGTTACAGATAACTACAGTTCTACTATAGAGATGACTTCCAGTTCTTCTATAATTTTGACAGTTAAAAGATACTCCTACAAAGTAAAATCAGGTGTGATTCTTGCATTTTAGTTTCATCCTGCCAACAGCAATGAATTCACAACTGCACAATCAAAACACTTGATAGCAAAAAGGTTCTGCACCTTGAAAACAGCTCATTTTAAACAGAGGTAAACAGATAGGCATTGTTAACACAGATTGATAGAGTGTATGTATTTGAAGAACTCATAAAGCAAACAGAACATCCCAAATTAAGACAGCAATAAAATTTGTGACTGGATCAATATTAAAAAGAAGAAATTTTTATAATGGTTTAAAGATAAACTAGAATTAATAAAATGGTAATGCAATGCATTAAAAGAGTAATGCATGCAAGAATAAAGAACACGGAAAAAGCAAAATGCAAATCATAGATGGGAATTAAAGGTCAGTTTATTCATGTTAGGAAAATCAGTTTCTCTAAATTCATGCATTTGCCAAAGTTGATGTTGTTTAAGAGGGCTAGGAAAAGGGTTTCTTTTCAGTTTTTCTCTCATACAAATATTTGGAAATTTATGACAAGAAAGGCAAGCTTACATCACAATTCACAGTGTATAAATTTTTGTTTAGTTTGTAGTCATCACTTCATCTCACACGTATTTGGAGCTACATTATCAGGTTTTTTGTTAAATAAGTGATCTGTATATAGCACTAGATTTTGTTTGGCTTTCTTTTGGGTTGGTTTGGTTTTTTGTTGTTGTTGTTGTTTTTTGTTGTTTTTTTTTTTTAATTTGCCAGTTTTAAGTGTCCTGAATTGCAATTATGTGTGGTCATAAAATAAAAATGATACAATTTTTTTCTGCAATATGTTTCTGAGGTGTAAGTCAGTCTTTCTTTTCTGCTCTTTAAAGTCATAGCAAGACTGCACTATCCCAGAGTTTATATTTCTCCATAAATCCAGCCACAGTCAAAAGGAGCAATAAGAATTTAAGGTCTTAAAACCAGAATGGGCCACCACCTCTTCTCCATGAATTGGAATGGCTTTGGCTTCACAAAGCTTTCTTTCATTTGATTTTTGTACAGTAAACCAAATGAAAAGTTCCTGATACTTTTCTCAAATCTTCTGTATCCAGAGCAGGTCATCATATCTGACAATTTTAGTAGTAAATGAAAACTATGACTGATTTTTCCTTGTACTTTTTAATGATGTATTGTTAGGTTTCATCATCTGCATGCCTAGCCACATCATAAAGAAGTATTTTTATTTATAATTAAATTGTAGCTGTTCATTTCCAGCTAGTGGAACTTTCCTTATTTTCAAGGAAAAAAAGTCCAGTTACTGAGGCCTGACATTTTAAAATTGAAATGAAAGTTAAAATACTTTCTGTTTGGGTAAGAAGAATTTGTTTACTAGGGATTTCTTTATTACCTTAACTTCTTCCAACTGTGCATACTTATATACGTACTGGAATAAGTCTTTCTTATATGTATGCCACGTTATTATATTGAAAAATTCAGGTTCAAGAACACTAAAAAAGTTTTAAAGCTTTAGGAGCATTAAGAAAACATTTTAAAAAATATAATGTATCTTCTTTTTATTAAGCACTTCTTTGAATTTCTAAAGCCTAAATTGAAGTAATGCTTTTTAAGGAAACTTTTATATGTGTAGTGTTAAAATATTCTTAAATAAATAAAGGTGTATTTACTTTAAAAAAACAAAAACAAACAAAAAAACCCCCACCAAACCTGGGACCACTGCCGTGTGGGGTTTTTAATGAATGTATGGCTTATTGCCTTACGACTTGCTGAGGCTTTGATCCAGAAAGATCTTTCTTCAATACATTAGTTGAGAATACACTAACTCAGCAAAATTAACTTAAAAAACCCAAACCAAAACAAACCAAAACCCAACAAAATAAAGCCCCCAAATATTTCCCCCATAAAACCATAAGCAGACAAAGAAAACTGTAATAATAAGATACACTTGCAATAGTGTCCTGTGACTTCTAAATTCTTGTGATACCTTATTATTCTTGTGTTTTGGGATTTATAGGGGTCAGTGAATGCACACATGGTAGAGCCAAATTGTATCAAAATAGTTTGGCTGTCTCTTGTTACATTTATTTAGTTCAAATCTGTGCAATATAGTCACTGTAGTCTGATTTTCATTCTTGTATTGTTGAACCAGGAAGCTTATCCTAAGTTCAGGATCAGATATTATATATCAGATATATTCATATCAGGTAAAGAGATCTCTGTGGAAAAGAACATTTAAAGAAGACAAAGTATATGGTGAAGATAAGAGACAGTCTGGACTTGACTCGACTCCCTGTTTTGCTATATAAACATATGTGCTGGCAAAGCATATCAGATTATTTAAAAATTTTAGGATGCAGAACTAATAAAAAAAAAAAGAATTTTTATAACAGATGTTAACAGAATGACGGAAACATTTAAAGTGCCCAGGTGTTTCAGAGAAAAAATTGTGCATTGAAAACAACATAGTGACCAATGCTATGTTTAGTTGACTGATGACACACTGAAAACATCTTAAAATAATTTGATTGGTTTCAAAAGATTATCTGTTAACTTAGGAACAAGTCTTGAGAAGTAATTTCCAAAATCCACAAGAGACAGTACACCAAAGTATTCCAAAGTGAGTCCTGTTGATTCTGTGTATCTGCTTTCTTATGATATCTGGTTAATATTTGCTGCCCCCTGTAGTTTACTCCTACATAGTTTCCATAAAATCGACGAGGTGACCCAAAATGTAAACCAAGCTTTTATTTTCTCCTGATTATCCTTAAGTTATTTCTTATTTCTATCATCCTGTCTGAATTGTTGTGTTGAGAATTAGGATGATTCTCAATGAAATTCTTGTTGAAATGTTATTTGATACTTGTTATTTGATAGATTAAAATGAACAGATATTTTAAAGGACAGAGATCATGGTTTAGACATGAATTTTCTAAAATAAATACAACCTGCTTTAAAGAAGCAAATCAGGCAAATATTTAAGGAAATGCATTGTAAATTCTTAGTGTGTAAACATCAACATGCTCCTTATTGTTCCTTGAAATCTATTTTGGAGGAGGATGATGAAAAGTGGTAGTTTCAAAGTACAACAGGCACCTAAGATGCTTGCTGAGTTTAAAATGGTCCCATCACCAACTAATGAGATATCACACTGTTTCACAGAATTTAATAACTGCACTGCACTGTTACCAATGTCTTCCTAGCATTGAAGGAAGAGGGATTTAAACAGCCTAGAAATAGGCTATGTGAGAATAGAGGACTGCTGTGAGATATAGATCAAGTTTTTAACCTGGTACTGGTAGAACCAACTTCCTATGATGAACTTCCTGGAGGGGTTAAAACTTCCTGGAGGGGTTATGAACCAATTAAACAGGGGAGGTAAGTACTTATTTTTGGTTTAATTTAAAAGAAGGCAACTCTGAATTCTGTAAAACTAGAACCTGAAGATATTTGTGGTACATTGCTCTGCTGACTGTAGACTACCAGGTACTGTAAAGCAAACATTTATAGGTAAGAGTCACAAAGATTGCCGTGCACGTTCCAAAACTTCCTTCAATGAGTTCAAACTCAAAACCTCCCAACCAGTCAAAAAGAATTTATCTAATTTACAAGAAAGGGCCAGAGTTGACAGCCTCTACTACAGATCAAGATATAATAACAAATTTAATCTAGCTCTGGAAAATCATGGTACAGATAGAATTACCTTGAAGTTGTACTTGATCTTCACTGAAGTTGGCCATGCCATGCTTAAGGCAAAATCAGCAGGTGAGGAATGACTTAGGCAATTGAAAATTGTTCTGTGCTTTCACAGTTCATCAGTCCCAGACACTAAGGATGAAAAGCTCCAAGACAGAGCAGTGAATGTGGAGTTTTTTGTTTTAATGGCTGAAGACACAAACTTAAATGCCAGCATTCAGTTTACACAGGTGTACGCTTGTTAGCTTATGTACCCAAGGTAGAAATTTGTCTTCAAAAAACAAATTAAGTAAACAAAATAGGAAGAAGAAAAAGGTGAAAAGGGGATAATTCTATCTAAAGAGTCCCCATTTTAAATAGTGTTTCAAGAACTTGAATGTTAGCACAAATGGTCATACTGTATTCACTTTCTCTGCATGTCTGCCTGAAAATTCCATTATTTGTTTATGGTTTAATCTGTTGATGATATATTAAACTATGGTTGCAAAACCAGATTTCAGATACCCCCTTGAAAAGACTTACACTGTTAAAGATTGCACTTCTTTAAAATAGCAAGACCACTACTGAGTCATATTGCTTATGCAGAGCCAATTTATCAATCCATAAATGTGAACTTCAGAAAAGGGTAATTTTAATAATTTGTTCTTACATACTGTCTAACAGAGGATACACGCTTTTTCTCACCTGTAAAAACATATCTTTTGGGAAAACATCTAGTCTTTGTTTAAAAGCCTGATGTATGGGGAATCCACAATATTCATAGGGAAGTCATTTTAGTGTCTGAGTAGCCACACTTCTTAAAATGGGTCTGTTATTTCTCAACTAAATTTTCTTTCTGATGGCTTTGGACATAAGATTTTGACAGCTGTCATAATCAAAAGTTTTCAGTTACATACATATGAACTACAGAGAGATCATAAGAACTACAGAGAAACATGTTTTTAGGTCCCCTGTTTAAACTACGTAGATTCAACTCTGTAATTCCTGACAATAAAACAAGCTTCCCCCATTATTGTGATTTTCTACAGACTGCACTAAAAATACCATGCCTGTTTACATAGTGCATACACTATTTCATAACTGGTTTTGTTTCTGTCATTCTGTGTGCATCATTTGCAATGTTCATCTACCATAACTCATTGTTGTGGGTTTCTCTGATTAGGCTTTTTTTTTTTATAAGAGGAATATTGGCTTCTGTTGGANGTGATTCCCCTGTGACCGTGGTGATAACTGTGGTGAAGCAAACTGTCCCCTTTGCAGCCCACAAGAAAAGCCCCCTGAGACAGAACTGCTGCTTAAGTTTTGGACTTACACCTGCGAATGGCTGACCCAACAACACCTGACTGTAAACCTTCCCTTTCCCTGTCCCTGCACCACTAGGGGAAGGAGGGGGCATGGACAGACTGAGGGGTGGTGGTGGAAAAGTGTTTCTAACCTGTTTCTATTTCTTACTTTTTAGTTTGTTAGTAATAAATTTAAGCATTATTCTAAGTTCTGTTTTGACCATCAAAACTCCTCTTTTGGTTGTTATCTCTAGCTGTAAATTCCCAGCTGTTTTTTTTTCCCCTTCCCTCTGGAAGGCAAAAGGGGGAAGAAAAGGCCTTGAAGGAGTTTTGCTGGACACCAGGCATTTATCCAGGGTCAAACCACTACACCCATGCTTTTCTCAAAGCCCTGTGGTGAGTTACAGAAGTCTCAGAGAATCCTAAATCAAATTTTTATGTTAGAAACCGTTACCACATGTGTAATTATCTTCTTAATATATGATGATTTCATTAATTTAGAGATGTCATCATAATGCTTTCCTAGAAACATGTTCTAGGTGGTACATTGGAATGCTGATCATATGGTTTATTAGGTAAAATTTGGTTTTCTACTCCTTTTCTTTGAAAACTTTTAAGACGCTCAAGACCAAAAATAAGAAACAATATCTATCTGCAGAATTTTGCAAGAATAGACTATTTTATTTGTGTTATGTGGGGAATAGAGGAACTTCAGATTTAAAGATTTATTTTTTCTGTAATTCTTCCAAGTTTTTTAAAATGAAATTTTAAAAAAAGGGCTTTTGGAAATTCTCTGAGAGTATTTCAAGACATGGAGGATTAGTTGACAAAACACTATTAGTTATTATTCAGTATTATTATTATTACTACTATTGCTAAAAAGCATATTTATAAATGTATTCAGGAACCAATCAGAACCTAGAAACATTTATAAGATATTTTAAAATTACTTGAAAATTAATTAAATTTCACCTAAAATCAAATTAATTCAATTACTCAAAACGTATGTTTATTTTTACTCATGGAATTAAGGCCTGAGACTTCCAGAATGAAGTTTGATTTCAAAATAAGAACACTACCAAACTTTGAAAGATTTATTTCCTTGGTTCCACAGCACTTGAGACAAAGGAAGGAGGTGTAACATAACAGCATTAGACAAATATATTCTTTCAAGTTTAATTATTGTTCAATTCTTGTGAACATGTCAAAAGAGAGGTTTAAATATGCTTTATTTAAACATCTTAGCCTTTGCACTTTTAGTAGACTTGTCTTCATTTCTCCAAGTTTTCCTGGTAAAAAAGTCCTCCAACTACCAGCATTCTATTTTATTTGTTTTCCCTAAAAACCAGACTATTTGCATCTACCTCAAATATTGAAGCGACTTGTGAAATATCTACCCTTCTATTTAAAATTTTTGACAAGAGAACTTTTCAACTGTGATGAATGCACATTAGGAGACAATTAAAAACTCCATAAATCCATAATCTGTTACTTTAATGAATTTTATAATAAAAAAATCAAATTGTTTTAAGGGGCTTTATTCATCTTTAGATAGACTTTTTTAACTTTGATGCTAGCAGATCAACACTCCTGCCCATCTTCAAACTGAGTCTCGAAAGTTAACTAATTACCTTCCCCTCTCTACTAAGTGTAACTTCAAGACATAGAGATAACCTTAATAGATGTCTTGCAATTTCTGATACATTTTCAATATAATGCATGTTCCTTATTATTCTTAAAAGAAATGGAATATTGTTATGACTTATTTTACTTTATCCAAGTAAATTTCACTTAAGTATGGACAGGTAGAATATTAGAAGGTGATGTACCACCTCAGAATGGAAATGGATTTATAAGAAAGCAGAGGGAAACCAGGAAATTGAAAAACTTATTTACATGTTTTATTTTGTTCCTTAAAATTCTGTATGGCTGTGATCAGTCTTACAAAGTTTAATGCTGTAGCAAACAACACACAGTGACACAGCCACTGCACAATGCTAACTATATATTTTCTGTGCTATAGGCTGAGTTTCTCATTTCATATACCCTTTGCAACTTGCTGCAGTGATTTTTTGAAGTCATTGCATATATCACTGGCACAAAATTTGGAAGAAGTCACATCTTTCCCATCTCTTGTTTTGATCCATCCCTGCACTAGACATCCCAACCAGTTTCCTGTTTCTCTCTACTTAAACTAAAATACCAGTTATAATTTTATCATCTAAAATTATTCCAGCAGCCCTTTACATTATATTCTTGAGTGACAATGTTGAGGTTAAATCCTTCAACAGAGCTTTGCCTGTCAGGTGTAATATGCTACTACTCCTTATTTTATCTGTCTAAAGATATCCGACAGAGCGCAAAAACCACATCATGAGAGGAAGCTCTGGATTGTAGCCAAATCTGTCAGATTTTTTTGTTTCTGAAATGCCATTCAACAAAAATCAGTGTGAATTATTTTGATTTCCCCCCACTCGGCACTAGCAATGTAATAGCTTAATGATAGCATGAGACTCAGGGCACAGACCTGAGACAGACAACCATAGCAATATCTCATTTTCACCCCAGTCTCCATGCACTGAACCAATATTTCAGGCTCTAAAAGTAAAGCTGAGTTAAAATAAGTAAAGCTATACTGCCAGCCAACACAAAGCATTACTGGACCTCACCTTTGTTTGTAGCAGAGTGGATTGATATTGCTAATTTCACTGAACTAAATCCATATAATCATCTTTGTATACAGCTGACAGTGTAAATGAAGTTTAAGTAATGACTGAGCATGAAAGAGACACTAGAATATAATGAAAGATTTACATTAACTCCAATTCCTTCAGATCAAATTTGTAATACATCCAAGAAAGAGGCCTTTGCCTTTTTTTATTTTTTTAATATATTTTTTATTGTTTATGTTTTGATACTGCTCAGGATACGCCTCAGAAAGACCACATGTGGTGTTGCCCAATTGAATGAAAAATTCAATTTTATGTCAGTTTTTCTTTCTTAAATAATACAGCAATATTTAAAATGCACAACTCTTCATCATACTATTGACTCTATTCCCCTTTGTAGTGTCAGGAATATACTGGGCCAAACCCAAAAATACCCTTTAAATCACCTACTATTTTATTGGCCTCAGTAATCTAATAAAAAACATTACTAAGACACTAAGGATGCAACTACATCTGCTATGGTTTTGATCTTCAGTTAGTTTCAGAGAGAAAGGGGATAAATGAAATGCGGAGTCTTGTTTTGATTAGCCATTCTGTTTGTTTGTTTTGGAAGATGCTGTGAAAGAATGAAACTGTTTTTCTTTGAAACATACTTGGCATTCAGTTATTTTTATTTCTCCAAAGCTTAAGGTTTTTGTAGAGACATGGAAAGATGCAACCAACTCCCCATTGTCTTCTGGTTGTCTCAAGTCAACAGGCTGTAAAGCAAATGTCTACTTTGTTTTTGGCTTCTGTAGAAAATTCAGACTGTGCAAGCACTACACTTTCCTCTACTTTTCACTGTTAACATCACTAATTTTGTTTCACTGTTTCCTTTCACCACAATTTAGCATCTTATTTCTCAGAAAATGAAGGAAGTGATGGGTCATTTTAAGCAGCCCTCTCACTCCATGATTAGAGTGCAGCAGCATTTACTGAGCTCCTTATAGAAAAAAAAAATCTCTATTTCTTTTCCTCTGTCAGGGAGCAAAGTGCAGTATGGATCAAAAGTAGTGGAGCATGATAAGAGCAGACACACAATAGGATCATTATTAAACACCTTCAAAAGCATAGTTACCACCGTGGGAACATACTAGTATCAGTCAGAAAAAATTAGCTGAGGGGAGATAAATAAAGCCAAATCTCTCTAACATATGTGAGATCTCAGAATTACCCCTGAATGACCATTCTTTATAACCTTGTAGGCCACATTATATGAAATGATTATCACTTACGTAACCATTACCTCAGGTTTCACTGACCTTGACAGCAATGCAGTAATTACATCTTTGAATTGATGTAAGAAGAGCTTTTACAGAGTAATGCGGCAGGCAGACAGGACATGCAGAAATGTTTCTACTCACTCTTCATAGATATATATGGATCGTATAAGCCTATTACAAAAGAAATCTATCTCATGTCAAACTTCATTTTTATGAAGTTTTCTGACAATATTGGAGTTACTTACAGTATGCTGTTATTAAAGTGTGTGAATATCCTTCATGCATTTCCTACTCAGCTAAGTTTCTCTGATCTTTCCTGCTGCATTGAGAGAGTTTGAGCCATGGTGACTGCTTAGAAGCATACAGATTTGACATCACTTAATCTAAAAAAATATTTCAGAAGTTCACTGGCATTACAAAGCTGCTGTTAGACCTGTACAGCCAAAGGAAAAAGTCAGGCGAGATCAAAAAGCACTTGGCAGAAAAACTTGAGTGAGTAGATTTCTGAGATCAGGAAGTTCAGTTCAGTCATGTCTGACTTAGCTACTCATATCCATAGTCTCATGTAATATGAGGTACTGTGCTTGAACCAATGTGCTCTGTAATTTGGCTTGCTTATGGCCTGCTGTTTGCAATGTGTTTCTTTGTACATCCAATAAACAGATGAGCAGATCCAGAGCAATCACATCCCAGGAGATAATGAGCACAAAGAAGTATGAGCTCCTATGCTGTCTTGAGGTTAGACAGCAGGCTGCACGCTGTACAATGCTGGTATAAAAATATCAAGCAGCATTTACTTTTTTAAAGAGTTGATGGCGCCCAGATGCATATTTCATGTTTGAAGGAGCATCACTAACTTCAGTTTGTTCAAAACCAGAGCTTCTACTTCCTAAAAACTGCTCCTAAACAGAAATCCTTTGCTCCTCACTGAGGTTAATGCTTCAAGGAATAATCAAGAGACATCTTTCACTAGGAAAAGGTTTGTATGAGCCAGTCTTTAATTTTCAGAGTAATAGGAAAGGCCTTTCTTAGGAGGTGATGTACTGGATTTTTAAAAGCAAGATATTAACCTGACTGTCAAGTTAAGTATGAAGAGATACACAAGATGAAGATTCTTGCATGATGATAACGCATATTGACTTTTGGGAGGGGAAGGAGAGGAAGTGAGGTTGGGAGAGTAGTGTTATTATCATCACATAACTAAAGTAAACTGAAAACCTAAGAGGTAAGACCCCAGCAGTCTAATGAAAATGCTGACTTAATGCTTAAAGTTAAAGCTGACATTTACTTGCCTTTATCTACTGAAATACTTTCAGGAATAATCACAAATTATTTAATTGTTTTATTATTAAAAAAATGAAAATCAAGGAAACTAAGCAACTTTCATTCAAAATAAAAGATTTTATGGAATTCCTGTTTCTTTCTGGAACTTTGCACTAAAGCCTTAGAGGAAAATATGCTGTGTCTTCTTTAATGAGATATCAGTATTAGGAAGGTGGAACTGGGATTTACGTTTCTCCTGGGGATGACAGTTTTAAGAATGGGTGTGAAGAGGAGGGAAAAATTTTCTGGTCACATTTGACACATTGGTGCAGTATTTTTAACAGTACATTTAAGAAGGGTATTTATACTTACAGGATTACAGAAATCTTAATAAATATATTTAAAGGATTCCTGTTATCCTGTTTGACAATGAGTTCTGTAATACAGTGAAAAAACTTGTCACAATTATAAAACCTGGAGTGTCGGATCATCACTTGCTTGTTAAGTCTTGTTTTCATATACAAATCTTATAACTGCTTTATAAGTTTTCTCTTCTTTCATCTGAATAATTTTTCTCAAAAAGAAAGACGCAATGGAATTACTGCCTATCAATTGAATCACCAGTCCACATATAATGTTGCCAGTTAGACATTACATTTCATCTTACTGGTAGGGGAGGATCCCATAAAGAACAGTGTGCTTCTTGACCTCATGCTAACAAGGAAGGTCTTGATGATGTGAAGTTGAGGGCAGCCCGAGCTATAGTGACCATGGCATTGTAGAGTTCAGTATTGAATGAAGAGGTAGCAGAACATCAAGAAAGATTACAACCAAGGACTTCAAGAGATCTAGTTTTAGTCTCTTTAGGGATCTTCCTGAATGCATTCTAGAGGAACAGATCATGCAGGGAAGAGTGATCCAAGAGAGTTAGTCAATATTCAAAGGTCACTTCCTTCAGGCCCAAGAGCAATGCATCCCAATGAGAAAGAAATCAGGCCAAGAAGGAAAGAGATTTGCATGGATGAATAAAGAATTCCTGTCAATTACTCAAGTGTAAGAAGGAAATATAGAGGAGATAGAAGCAGAGTCAGGCCACATGGAGGGAATATAGAGATGGGGTTAGAGTAAGTAGAAATGAGACAGATAGGCTGAAACTCATCTAGAATTAAATCTGGCCAAGGATGTCAAGGATAACAAACAAGACTTTTCAAAGACATCAGTAACAAAAGTAAAGCAAAGGATATGTGCCCATCAGTAAATGGAGAGGAGACCCTGGTAACAGAGGACACAGAGAAAGCAGTTATTGAATGGCTTTTTGTCATTGCTCTTCACTGAAAAGATCATTCCCCAGGGATCTCTGACCCAGGAGATAAGGGTAAATGAAGGTTGGAACGAAGACTTTCCTTGTTCAAGGAAGATTGGGCTAGAGTCAGGTAAAAGTGACATCCACAAGTCCATGGACTCTGACAGGATGCATCCACAAGTGCTGAGAGAGCTGGCTGACATCCCAACCAGGCTGCTCATAATCATCCTTGAAAGGTCATTGAGAACAGGAGTGACACCTGAGGACCGGAATATAGCAAATATCACCCTGATCTTCAAATAGGGCAAGAATGAGGACCCAGGGAACCACCAGCCTGTCAGCTTCACCTCAATCCCTGGAAACATGATGGAGAACCTCTTTCTGAAGTTCATCTCTAACCACATGAAAGACAAGAAGGTGATTAGAATTAGTCAGCATAGATTCACTAAAGGTTGGTCATGTTTTACCAAACTGATTGCCTTCTACAATGAAACAACTACCTGGATGAATGAAAGGAGTGCAGTGGCTACTCTCTACCTCAATATCAACATGGTTTTTGATACTGTCTCTCAAAACAGCTTCATAGGCAAACTCGGGAAGTGATGACTGGATGAGTGGACAGTGAGGTGGATAGAGAATTGGCTAAATGGCAGGAAGATCCCAGAGAGTTGTAATCAATGTCACATTGGAGGTTGGAGGCCTGTAACTACTGGGGTCCCCCAGGGTTCTATACTGGTCCCACAATTGTTTAACTTTTCCATCAATGACTTGGATGAAGGGGCAGAGGCCTCCTCAGTGAGTTTGCTGACAACACAAGGCTTAGGAGGACTGTCTGATACCCCAGAGGACTGTGCTGTCATCCAGAAGTGCCTTGATAGATTGAAGAGATGAGCAGAGAAGAACACTCTGAAATTCAACAAAGGCAAATGCAGGTTCCTGCACTAGGGAAGAACAACCCCAGGAACCACTGAATGCCGGGGCTGACCTGCTGGAAAACAGCTCTTCAGAGAAGGACCTGGAGATCCTAGGGGACAACAACTTGTCCATAAGCCAGTAGTGTGCCCTGGGGGCCAGGAAGGCCAATGGTATCCTGGGGTGCACTGGGAAGACTGTTGCCAGGAGGTGGAGAGATATGATACTGTCACTCTTCCCAGGCCTAGGAAGGCACATGTGGAGTGCTGTGTCCAGTTCTGGGCTCCTCAGTAGGAGAGAGACATGAAGCTACTGAAGCAAATCTAGTGGAGGGCTACAAAGTTGATTAAGGGACTGGAGCTCTCTCTTATGAGAAAAGGGTGAGAGAGTTGAGCCTGTTCAGTCTGGAGAAGATTACTGAGAGGGAATCTCATCAATGTATGTAAGTATCTGAAGGGAGAGTGTGAAGACGATGGAGTCAGGGTCTTCCTGGTGGTGCTGAGTGACAGGACAGGAGGCAACAGGCAGATAGTGATGCACAGGATGTTCCACATAAACATGAGGAACAACTTTACTGTGCAGGTGACTGAGCACTTGAACAGATTGCCGAGAGAGGTTGCAAAATCTCCCTCACTGGAGACATTCAGGAACCATCTGGACACAATCCTGAGCCACATGCTCTAGGACAGCTCTGCTAGTGCTGGGAGGTTGGACCAGATGAGCCACTGTAGTCTGTTCCAGCCCGACCCATTCTGCGATTCTGTGATTTGATTTTTCCTATAGCAAAATATTACTTTTGTTTGTGATTTGGTTTTGTATCAGGAAAATGCTTTCATATGAGAATATTTGAAATGCATATTATCTGAAACACTAGTTAGTTTTTATTTTTTTAATTGAACAATTTTTCTGCAATATTATTTTAATCTTTGTTGTTAGGGAAGCAATTATTAGAAATAAAGAATAGTGAGGGCACTTTTACTTCCATTCTTTATTTAACAAGATAATGAGGGTAAAAATAACTTTCATAATTTAAATAACATACCACAAATTAAGAAATCCTATACAATCTGTAAGATTTTGTAATTTCTTTTTGTGATGGAAATAATTGTTAAGTAATTCTGCAAGACATCTAATAATCAATGCTCGTTGTGGCTAAGCTGAAGTTCTGATTGGTTTTTCAGAACTACCCTGCCACTGAAGAAGTATCTGCCCTTTTTAAAATTTACTGCTTTTTTGTCCACAGCAGAAGAGGGAAAGCCAGAGAAATAAATCCACACTTATAATGATTTTGATGGCAACATTTCTTGTATATCAAATGCAAATCACATATAGTCTGAATTTGCTGGAAGTAATAAGAGTGTATCTAGTTTCAAGGAGCAACGCTGACATATATTTCTAGGTGCTGCTTTTTCTGGGGATAGAGAGCTCAGTACTACAGTGTACTTTTTTGCAGTAGCGAGGGTACTGACATTATTTATTTTTCAATCATTTTTGGACACTGTTTCTGGTAATGCCTTTATCTATATTGATTTGAGAAACTGTAGTTTTCAAATAATTATTACATCTGGAATGCACCTTACAATGCACGAATACTAGAGGTCATTCATTACAAGAACTGCAATTTAGAGGGATTTACTTCGCATAACAGCAATGTATGTTAGAAAGCGTAATAATAATAATTATGATCTGTTATTATCTAATTAACATCTGTTTTAGCTGCCATCTAGATCTAGTGTTTTAAATTTGCAGTCTATTAATCTTGCTTCCTCTTATTCTTTCAAGACACACTATGTCCAGTATCAAATGCTACTCACTGTTCTTTCATAAACTGAGAGTGACAGAGAGACATCAAAGCAAAGACAAAAATAAGTGGTAGCAGAAAATACCATACTAGACAATGAAACAAGCACTGCCAGCACTGTGGTTATTCTTAGTGAAATGATAGACTTCAAGTGCAGGTACTGACCTTTAATATGACTTTGAGTGTGTGACCTCACAGAACCCTTGCTTTGAGTCTCGTCCCAGGGCAGCACCACATAACAGGATAAGTGTGCCTCATCCAGAGAACGTCTCCTATTTTTCAAGATCAGTGTTCTTTATTTATATTTTAACAATGGTGACGTGTTCCTGTGATCTGTAAAGCAGTTTTTAATTCCGCTTTACTTTTGTTCATCATTACAGACTCTACCGCTGTGTGTTCTCTCTTTTTAAGCTGAATATTGGACTGCCACTCTACATGAAGTTCTGGTGTGTGCTTTCTTGGTTTCTCACATATGACATGTATGATGACTTCATCTTAACAAAAGAAGGGTTCATTACCTGCCTTACTCAATACATTTTGGTTTTTTACAGATTGAAAAAGCTTTCAAAAAAATCAAAATATAGAATCAAGCTCTATAGATAAATGTCTGGTGCACTAGCAGCTAGGTCTTGCTGTAGTGTCACTGAAGGAATCTACATAGCCTTCTTACAAAAACGTTACTTCAAGCTATGTTTTCATATGTTTTCCTGAGACAAGAAAACGCATGACATATTGAGGTGCTGAATCTCATGTCAGCTTTGTAGTTTGTGTTTTCCTCTGGCTCAAAAATTCTGCCATTACAAAAAAAAAAAAAAATAGAATGATAAAGAATGTCTGTATAGTTTACTTATTTGGTGTCAACTTGTACACACATTACATACAAAACTGTGGGGCCCAATCCAGTACCCACTTATGCCAATTAAGATTTAATACTGGTTTTGATAACTTCAATTGTTATGTGCATTTAAATAGGAAATTTAACAGGAAAAACAAATGATACAAATCTGACCATACACCTACTCTGTGCTGGCAGTGTCTCATGCCCCCAGCCATCAGTAACAAATCAGAAATTAAAATTAACTAGCTGACTTTTCTCTCAGTAGTTCATACAAGATCGACTGCTTCAGATGACAAGGTCAATACATATCATATTAGTAAAGATAAATATAAGAAATTAGAAAGCGCAACACACACAGCCTTTTCCTTATCCACATGTGTGCAGAGACTAGAACAAATGATTTTTTTTTCTCAGGAGAGAAAAAAAGAGTCTTTATCTGATACAAAGTTCAGTATTTTGTACCATTGAAAACTTTGTTATCAGAGAAGAGAATCCAATGGTATTTTCTTTTTACCTGAAACAGTCTGGTTTGTAAATATGCTGGAAAAAAGAGGGGGAAAAAGTCCTTCTGTAAAGAATCTGTTTCACATTTTCTACATCCATTCCTGAATGGACAAATAGATTTATATTTACATTACAAAAAGCTAGTTTCAACTATGAAAAGAATAAGAGGAGAAAATATGGAAATAAAAAATGTGATCGATTTTCATAATGAGGTAGTCATTAGTGTCTCTGGGAAAAAAGAGTGATCTTCATCACCTCACAAGACCCACCCCCCTTCCTCATAATTCTTATATGGTTCTTTGGATTTTCAAGACAAGTAGTGGCTTCCTAGACACGTAGTTATTAAAGGGTCTGCATGTGTGCAAAGCAAATTACTTCATTGTTCAGATGAAATCTGAATTGCTGAAAAACTCTTCCTTGGGGCAATATCATAGATATCATAGACTGGGTTTGAGTATACTGATGTTTAAAGCATTTTATGTTTCCTTGTTTGTCTTGGTTTTAGTTTTTTTTGTTTTGCTTTTCTGTCAATAAAGGAAAGCCCTAGGGAAGAGGTGAGCTTTAATTCCAAATGCATATTCTTTGTATTAGAACAGGTTGGAAAGGAGGAGCAGATGGATAACATTTGGGACATTTTGTCAATTCATCTGTTAATAAGTGAGAGACTCACACTGGCTGCTTTAACTGAAATCCTTCTGTCTCAAGCACTGCCAGCAGCCCTGAAGATATCCTCTGAGAATGTTTTTGATGGTAGACAGCTGAGGTAAAAATAGTAGTATTTGCTACAGCAAATACCCATATCAAAGCTCCTTGAATAAAGACCTCCTTTGTGGTCACACCTGGAATTATTTCATCACAGAAATACCTTTTTACCAGTATTAAAGCTTACTGAACTTGCCCAGACAGAACTAATGCAACATATGGCTTACAAAATATTTTTATACTATTTCTGAGAAACAGAACACATGTTACCAGGTGCTTACTGTTGTTACTGATCTTACTGATGTCAACCTGTCTGACACTACTTTGTATTTCCTGATGTTCCTAAGATATGTGTTGTTGCATGGTATGTACCTAAGTTATCTTGGATTTCTCTTTCAACAAAGGGTCACGGAACAATGCAGTAACTCAAAAGATACAGTATGCAGTAGAAATAAAATAGAGATTTAATTGCATTTTTTAACTCAGTGATTTGGAAATAAATGCTAGGTTACGGAAACAAGTATCACAAATCTTTTGAAAACTCTAATTTTAACATTCTTTTGAAGCAGTGTAAATTACAAGAATATATTCTATCCACACATTCTAGCACACTGTAAGTCAACACTTGAGTATGTAAACAAAATGTAATTACTCATACCATTAGATGACGTACTTAGAACAAAACTGACAGTTTCTCTGCTTACATGCAGAGAAAATTTTTCGGTGTTTGAGCTTTGTTAGTATGATTGAATGATGCTGCCAAATAAGAGGCATTTTTTCCTTACAAGTGCATAGATATTGAAACAATGTGCAGACATTCAACATGCAAAGATGGACTTAGAAAACTCAGTGCTCAGATGTCCAAACTAGTGAGGGAGATCATAGAATTATAGAATGTACTTGGTTGGAAGGGACCCATCAGGATCATCAAAGTCCAACTCCTGGCCCTGCACAGGACAACCACAAAAATCTCACTATGTGTCTCAGAGCATTGTCCAAATGCTTCTTGTTCCAGTGCTCAACTACCATGTGGGTGGAAACCTTTCCCTAATATCCAATCTAAACCTTCCTGGACATGGCTTCATGCCATTCCCTTGGATCCTACTGGTGGTCTCCAGAAAGATCAGTGTCTGCTCCTTCTCCTCCCCTCACAAAGAAATTGACAATGAGGTCTCTCCCAGTCTTCTCTTCTCCAGGCTGAACAAGCTAAGTGACCTCAGCCACTTCTAGTGTGGCTTCCCCTGTAGGCCTTTCATCATCTTGTGTCCCCTCTTTGGACACTCTCTACTAAATTTATATCTTTTTTATATTGTGGCAGTCAAAACTGGTCATAGGACTTCAGATGAGGTCATACCAGCAAATGGTAAGGAGGACAATCACCTCCCTCAACTGGCTGACAGTGCAGTGCTTGATATACACTGGGATAAGAAGGTGATAGGCTGAGGAAAATCTGAGTGCCATGCTCAATTGAGAAGTGAACTTAGTGACAAAAGACAGAAAAAAGATGGAGGTCCTTGGTTCTTGTTTTGCATAATTTTTTTTTGGTAAGGTCTGCCATCCTATTGCATGATTTCCTGAGTTTAGTGATAGAATTGGTGAGAATGTACCAAATCCTGTGAAGTTCCTGATGGTCGGGAAACAAAAATGGTGCATCAACCTTTACACAGTGGTAAAGGGTAACTAGAAGAGTAACTAGAAGCAAACCAGCCTTCCTCAATCCCTGGGAAGATGAATGAACAAGTCTTTCTTAAAGCCATTTCCAGACACTTGAGGAATAAAGACGTGACTTGGAAGAGCTGATGTGTATTTGCTAAGGACAAATTATGCCTGACCAACCCGATAGCCTTCCATGATGAAATGACCAACTCAAAGGATAAAGGGAGCACAGTGCATGCTGTTTATTAATGACCTGAGTGATGGGATCCAAGCAAGTCTGTGGAGATCATGGAATTGAGGGGCAAATGTCAATACACTGGAGTGCAGTACTACTATTTGTAGAGGATTCAGCATGGTGGAGAAATTTGTAAGGTTCAGCAAAGATAAATTATTTTGGGTTTTTTTATGGCCAGTTCTAGAGAACACCAGAATTTGTTCCAAAGTATTACTTTTTCTCTTAAGCATAAATTCAAGGTGTAGCCTTTTTTAAGAAAGACAGTAATGTGATCAGCTGTTGTCACTGTAAGGTTTGCTGCAAAACATTTTACACTATGCCATCTATCCACAGATCAACCCTGCAGTGTTGTTAGTCTAAGAGAACACAGACAGATGATTCACATTTTGGCAATCCTGTTTCATGCACTGTCACTCATCTTAGACAACTACTTGAACTGCAGAAGCTCTAGTGTTTGATTTTTAATACTTTTAAAATTTTCTCTATTTTCATATGGCTGGCAGATGTTACTAGAACATAATTACAGTACCAGTTCTGACTGTTCCTTCTAAAACAAATCAAAAATCACAAGTATAACTAACAATGCCTAAATATCTTACTTAATCTTATAAAATCTGTGCTTCCTTTCTCTTGGTAGTTTAGCCTTCTGCCCAATATTCTGTTTCAAGTAAATAAAGTCTAACAGAGAAAGAAAGGAAAGAAAGGACAAAATGAAGGACGAAATGAAGGACGAAAGGAAGGAAGGAAGGAAGGAAGGAAGGAAGGAAGGAAGGAAGAAAGAAAGAAAGGAAGAAAGAAAGAAAGAAAGAAAGGAAGGAAGAAAGAAAAAAGAAAAAAGAAAAAGAAAGAAAGAGAATATATGAAGAAAAATTCATTCATCGTAAGTAGTCTGTCCCAACTCCATTTGTATGACTGGTTGTAGCATACTCTTTCCTCACACGGATAGTCAGCCTCATAAATTTCATGCATCTTCCTCTATTGTCCTTTAAGGCTGTATCTTGAAGTAAGTTTCACAATCTTCATGCATTTCTTGCATTTCCTCACATATCACACTTGCATGAATTCTTCTAAAGCTAGTTCTGCAGTTTTTATGTCTTGGGAATGAAATTCTGCAAAGTTATTCACTGGATCAGTACAGATCAAAAATATAGGGTTTGGTATATGAAACAAATATGAAAAGCTCTTTTCTTACATATTTATCACATATATCAGAGCTCATATAAAAGCATGCACCTATAAAAGAATGTTTTGGAGGTGAACAGAAAAAATTAATATCTACTACGTTATATGAACTATGTCCATGACAGATACCTCTATCCAAATATGCCTGAATAGTTGATTGGTTTAAGATTGTCTGCTTTATCAGACATATGTCATACCAGGACTTGTTTTAGAAAGGCACTTGATTAGAATAAGCATTGGATTAAGAAAAACACATACTTTTGTTAGAAGATGTATCACAAATATACAGTTACATACAATTAACATGTTTCTCGGAGGTGGAGACAAATATATTTCACTTTCTCAAAAGATAGTGCAATTTGTTCAATTTCTAGTTTTTTGGAATCTGTCAGAGAGCTAAAGGCTGCTTCTTTTGATATCTTATTTGTATGACTCAGTGCCCTTCTGAAGTGTCAGCACTGGATGGCAATCCAAATATTAATAAAAAGCCTAAAACTAGGTAAACTATTTTCTTTGTGATAAGGAGATGTATTGACTGTGTAGAATCACTGCTGCAAGTTGTAAATGATGTATGAAATTAAAAATGAGCTGCCCAGTGCATAGAGAGAACACAGATAACACTGCAGTTACTCCTGCCTTATGGTATTAGCAGTCATATTTAAATTAGATACATCATTTGACAAAAACCAACCAACCAACCAACCAATCAACCAAAAAATCCAGAGCAGACGTATGAAGAATTTGTAGATGGGAGGAATAAACATTAAGCTGTGTTTTGTTTTGCTTTCATGTCTCTTTCCCAAATTTGTCACTCCTCCTCCATGAAGCTCCATTTGAAGATCCCCTTAAATGGAGAGCTGGACTCTGTAAAGTACCTTTCCAGTAAATAGCTCCTGCACACTGAATCATAACCCCATGGGACATGTATAGACACACGAAAGAGACACAGGTGGGAAGAGGAGAGCTGAGAAAATTAACTTTGTCCCAGGCAGTCCAAAATAGGTTAAAAATAAGTGAGAAGTTGAATGCCAAAGCTATGTTACAAAGCTGTCTCTAGGTTCTGCAGCCTCCCAGTCATGCTTTTTAAACATCATCTTTATAAGTCCTTTAGCAAACCACCCAATTTATTTATTCTCATCCAACACTTTGTCTTATATAACTAAAGATAAAAAGAAGACACATGGACAAGGAGCTGTCCAAGCGTTTAGCATTTTATTTTGCATTTTTTAATTATTTTACTGGAAAGGCATAGAAAATGCCTAGAAATAAGTGTAGTTTGATATGATATATACTAAATTATTCTAGGAATGGACGGGGAATTGTTTGGTTATACTTTTTGGCTCCATTTATTGGCCGGCTACACAAATTTTTTGAAAATTATCTTCCAAAAAAAAATTTTATTTTAGAAAAATAGTGTTTTGGCCACTATCCTAACTCTGCCATATTACACATTTTTACAAGAGCTCTTACATCTAAAAAACTAGCTCCTGAAAATACCAGTATAGAATGAACATATTTATTTAAGTAAATATAAACCAATATTTGAATGGGATATAAAAAAAATATTAGAGTAGTCCTTTGCTAATTGATTGTCCTAAACTAAAGTGGATGTCCCTGGTATGTATACTTCATAGCCATAACAAAAATATATATTCTGTACTTTATTAAGTAAACTAGAATAAATCCAACCTTACAATGGGAACAACAGATGCACATGTGAAAAAGAATTGTGTAGACTAAATTTATGTGGTTGCTTCCTTCAACATGAATAAAGGCAGAGGGTGTCTATAACTTTCAGTGAGCCTGCCCATCTGGTTGGGGATCCAGAGTGAATAAAAATTCAAAGTCAATAATCTTTCCCATTTGTCAGAATAACATAAGATGTACCCTGAGGATTTTTTTTCTTCAGCTTGGTGAAGGCTTTGTGTTTCAGGGTTTTACAAGCGTTTTCTTTCTTAGAATTAAGCAAACTCAGCAGGGATATCTTTTTAGGGTGAAGACACTTTAGGAAAATTATTATACATAGCACAATTATAGACTTGAACAAATAACTGATTTCTTGGTGCATTGACAATTCAGAAAAGAGGAGCTCAGCAAATGCAAGGTGAATTTTAATTTATCCTCCAACTCAACAAACAGACCCAAACTGAATTATTTGGGATGATATAGAATATTTGCTACAAAATGGGTATTTTATTTCAAACATGAATATTTATAAAGCTTTAGAAAGATAAAGGAACTGTAAAGCCAAAATATTCGAGTATTTAATTTAAAAATAACCCCTCCGTTTTTACAACTTTTGATGTGAGCTATTTTGTCAAACATTCTAATGGACAAAACATTTTGATGTTTGCAGATTTATATTTTTCACCAGAGTAAATACAATCATGTTGAAAATCTTTATCCACTGCTAATATTCCTTTAGGTACAAAATGTGATCCTAGAACTACTAAGTGTTGCAATTTGAGCACCCACTTAAGATTGTAAATCTTCAGGAGCAGCATAATTTGCATACACTAAGGAAGTGAAATTGTATTGAAAACCAAAACGAATGTGTAATAGGCATTCTAAACAAAATCTTTTCCTTAATTCACCTTCTTTTAGTTTCCAATAACTGCCTGCAATAATATCTGCCTGCACTAAAGGTTTCTTCCATGGGGCTTTCTTTCCTTACTCCAATCAGGATGGACTTTAAGGGCCCATTTGGATACCAAAGAGGAAATAGCAATTAGTTTGCAGTCTTTTCAGGATTCTGACATTTGTCAGCAGACTGCAGTAACAAGAAACATTCAAGATCTTAACACACTCAGGTTGATTTGAAAGTCATATACCTTTCTTAGCATGCTGCCTACTTGTTCCCAGTGGTGAAGCAACAGGGGTAATTTTTTGCAGCACTACAGGATATGCAAAATATTTGAAGAGCAATCTATAAATCACTAACATCTGTTAGAATTCAAGTGGATTCTTTATACCATCTTCCAGGAGTTCAGTCATAACTGCTAAGAACTGCACTGAGTACGCAGTGAAGAGATACTCTTTTAAGACTCATTTCAGACAACTGGGTTTGCTGTAAATCTATCCCCACTTTTGAGAACCTACAGCTGTTTCGCTATTTTGGAAAAAGTCATTACATAGAGATATCTCTACATTCACAAGATTTGGCAAAATGAAGGTGAACATTGCTGCCTACATGCTGTACTATTCAAAGTTTTTCTCATTTGCGCCTGCAAAAAGTTAGTCAATTTGCCCCTTCAGTTGCCTCATATGAATGAAGACTTTATTGCAGTACCAATGAATCTCATAACAGTATGTCTTTAACGTATGTCTCTGAGAACAAAAATAAATATGGCATAGGAATTCATGTATGAGCCACTGAATTGAAAAAAATCTTACTCTTCATAAAAGCATTCTAAATAATACCTTTACCATATTACAAAAGTATAATGAGTTATTACAATGTGCAATGTAGATGCATTAGATATGGACATCCACCTAGATAGATACTGATGCATATAGACATGACATGCATATGCACAGATATTTCAAGAGTTCCTTTTTAATTACATTGGATATTCATAGGCTACTATTTCGTATAAATTAATATAAATGTAACATTGTGAAGAATTTATTAAAATATATTGCTTACAATGATATTTCTATAGTTTTCCCTCTTGATTACATAGGTAGGATTTCCAAAAAATGCCTTATCAAGTCTTTAGCACAGTTTCCTCTGAAATTCGCTAAGTACTGATAAACTTCTGTGCCCTTTTGGTACAGATATCTTTGTATGCTTGCTATTATTCCTATCTCTTTTCTGGACTTTTTTCTTGTTACATAAATCTTAACCTAGGCAGTAAGACTCAAATACATTATATGTTTCCAAATTGAAAACATTTTATTTATTCCTTTATTAATAATGATTAGCATATTATTTGAGGGTTTTATATGCTTATGACGGCCAAAAAGTTTATTCACTTTAAAATATCTTAGGCTAATGCTGAGAAAATTTTAATATTTAGAGTGTTTTGCATACTTATCATACTATGCTAATTAATAGAGATTTAAATCCAGGCAGTCGGGTTCACTAATTTGCCATGATAGTAATAATAATTTATTATTGAATATACAAAGACAGTGTGCTTAATCTTTGTAAAGTGTGTTAAGAAATCCTAAAGAGTTTGTTAAGCCAAATGCGTTTGGAAAGTAGGCAATTAAAGGATTTGAATGCCTTTGTGAGAACTTTCAGAGTTCTCAGTTGCCTACTGTCTAAAAAGCTGCAGAGGATAAATTCAGTTTTAAGAATTTCAAAATTATCGCTGACTCTGATGTTGTTATGACTATAATCTCCATAAATAGTGTTCCAGTAAATGTTCCAGTGGAAGATCTGCTCTTGGGAGCCCAGATTTATTCCTTGGGTATTTCCAAGATGTACTGAAGATATTATTTCAGAATTATGTGCTTCTTCCCATCAAAGCAGTAAATAATTATTTCTACTTTTCTTCTTTTTTGCAGTTTCTTCATGTTTTGGCAATATAACGTGTGAATGGTTTTGTATGGAGGAACTGTGATAAATTACAGTGTGGAAAACATTGCTTGTGTGGGATAGATAAGGAATAGGTACACTCATGTAGGCAGGAACTGATAAATTCTCTTTATCTCAATTTATCCTTGACTGTGTTCAGGTTTTCCTGGTCTTTGTAGTGGTCTTGCTGTAGTGAAATTGATCACTTAGATACACCCAGTCTTTTTGTCACTCTTGCTCTTAAATGATGCTAAATCAGAATGGCTTATCGAAACAAATACTCAGACAGTCACACAATGATAAATGGTGATGTCAAGAACATACAGTAACCTCTGAACGTCTGGGAAAAACCCCCACACCTTCTTAGGAGATATATGTTGATTACAGATGTTTCATCCCTTCAGACTGGTACGTAGGCAAACTATTATCAATAACTTCTAGAGTTCATATATTCAAAATAAATTTTGTTTATGCAAATAATTCCAAACTAAAAAAGAAAAAAAGAAATTAAATATATAACTGAGTGAAAGGACTTACAAATATTCAGTATTTATTATAATTATAATTTTGAGCAGTTTAAGTAAATCAACCAACCTAAGAGCTCTAATTAGAAAGAACTATTATGAAATTTCAAGAGATTTGTGGAATTTACAGTGTATCTATAGTACTGCAGAATGATAGGTTCAGCTACACTCAAAATTTTTTTGCTCCAGGAGTGACAATGTATATCTAAACAACACATTGTGTGAGAGCGACTGAAGATGAATAAGGTGAATAATTATATATATTGAAATAGATACCAGTCATGTGGCATAAATGAAAATGTAAAGGTTCAATTATAATATCCTTCACACTACAGACTTCAAAAATAATAGAAATAGTAGATCTCTTGTATTCACACACCAATACACTTGTGCTGAGAACATTCATAAACTTCACATAAAAAAATAAAGCAGAAAAATAAAGTAATTAAAAAAAAATCTTCACAGATTATGACTGTCTCTGTTCAGGACCATTTCTAGAGCTAACTGAATTCAATTACTAAGAGCATAAGGAATTGTAATATAGTGAGTAAGGAGAACGTGAAGTAAAGAAGAATGTGAAGAATTTTAAATTGGAGTTAGAGATTGTCATTTGAATTCAAAGGGACATAAAAATAGAGAAAATTTACCCTTTGATCATTTTCTCCTTGCAATAAAAGGTGCATTCTTTTTCTTTACAAGGAAGGTGCACAGGCTAAGCAGTAACATAACATAAGGAAAACATTTTTCATACTCAGGTTTCCTGGAAAAACACGCTTATTCTCTACATGCACATCTACATGTGTATATCTCATGAAAAATTTTAATACAAAGCTGATAACCATAAATTTCTTGAAGAGGGGGAATGGAAACCTAGAGAATATTCTAGAAGCATTAATGAACAATTCAAATACTGTATCTGATGAATAGAACCGAGCAGAACACAAGAATGGAATGGAATGGAATGGAATGGAATGGAATGGAATGGAATGGAATGGAATGGAATAGAACACAATGGAATGGAATGGAATGGAATAGAATAGAATAGAATAGAATAGAATAGAATAGAATAGAATAGAATAGAATAGAATAGAATAGAATAGAATAGAATAATTTCATTTGGAAGGGACTTACAACAATCACCTGGCCCAACTGTGTGACCAATTCAGGCTAAACAAAAGTTAAAGTATACTATGAAGGACATTGTTCAAATATGTCTTAAACACTGACAGGTTTGGGATGTTGGCCACCTCTCTAGGAAGCCTGTCCCAGTGTTTGAAAACACCTTCTGTAAACAAATGCTTCCTAACGTCCAGTCAGAATCTGCACTGGCACAGCTTTGAACCATTCTCACATGTGCTATCACTGCATCCCAGGGAGAAGAGGTCAACACCCTCATCTCCAGTCATCCTTCTCTGAAGTTGCAGAGAGCAATGAGGTCACCCCTCAGCCTCCTTTTCTCCTGGCTAGACAAGCCCAAAGTCCATAGGATTCCTCACATGACAATCCTTCCAGTCCTTTCACCAGCTTTGTTGCCCTCCTCCACACATATTTGAGGACCTTCACATCCTTCTTAAAGGGCCAGAACTGCATCCAGTACTCCAGGTGAGGCCACACCAATATCAAATGCCATAAGATTGCAATTTTTTTTGACCAGCTGGTGATACTGTGTGTGATGCACCCCCAGATGTGGTTTGCCCTCCTGACTGCCAGGGCACAGTGCTGAACCACATTTAGCTCAATGTCAAACAACACCTCCAGGTCTTTTTTGGCATGGCTGCTGTCCAGGCACCGCCCTTCTCTCAGTCTAGTCTTGTGCCATCCTGAGTGCATCATTTGTACTTGTTAAATTTCATCCCATTAATCACTGCTCTGTGCTCCAAGGGACATCCCAGTTTGGTATCATCAGTAAACTTGCTAATGTGCATTCAAATCCTGTGTCCAGATCATTCACAAATGTTAAAAATGCTCACAATTTTTGATGAAAAATGAACAGTTTAGATGTTACATGTTTAGATGCTTGAGTATGACTTTATCAGATTGATTTTACCTTTTTGCCTACAAATATGTATATAAATTGGAATAGAGCACGTTCTCTTCATTAAAGCATGCCGGGTGGACACTAGAAGTAGGTAGACAATAGCAATCTCTCTTTTTGCTGCATATCACAGACAAAAGTAGTGATCTCTATACATTGACTCTGAGATGACTCTGTAGTCGTTGACACTGGGTGACTCAGCAACACTCACATAGCACTGCACATTCATGACTTTTTAGTAAAGCACACCTTCAGATAAGATTTGTAAGCCATTATGTATTTAGTAAAGACATTTTGGAAAGTTTTCTTTGTTGTTCCCTGCCTGCCTAGACAACCTAATGAAAGTAGATATGAAGTGCCATATATGTCTTGTGTGATGAGGTTCACTGTTTTAAGAATTATTTTCTACCCTGGCCCACAGTTTTCAACCCATAACAGCTTGCAATTTCCCTTTGCACAAAAGTTTTTTCATCATACTGTGACAACATAAAGAGTTCCCTGGGATACCTGAAAAAAGGCTTTGAGTGGCTTATATCTAATTTAACAAGATGGAGCATATGGTTAGAAAAAGAGGAGGAAAGTTTGCACAGGTCCTGGCAATAGTATTTGGATGTCTTGAGTACCTCAACTGTGTTCCCTCAAACTTAGGTAATCCTTTCCAGACACAGGAACTCATAAATTTTTACCTGTGGAAAACCACCCTAAGCCACCCTGGAGGACACTGAGAAGACACATTGCTTTTTCTCAACCTGGTCCATTTTTTGAGTAATGGAAAACCTAATGAAACATTAATGCTTTAATATGAACCTTAATTTTGCAAATGCTCTATGCAATTCAAAGCCTCCACACCAGTATATGGGTGTAAACACAAGTGTGTGTTAAAGTATTATCAGAATTGATAAATTTTTTCACATTTTTTTGTAGACCTAGTCCTCTTAAGTTTTGAAATCGTGTTGATAGAAAAATAAAATTAAAATTTGTGGTTGTTGCTGGTTTGGGGGGTATTTTGGGGTTTTTTGGGGAGGGGGCTTGGGGGTGTTGTAGGTTTTTTGTTTGTTTTTGGATTTTGTTTTAACTACTGCTTGTTCTAGAATTTATTGACTTCTGGTTATGGCTTGAAGAGCCAGAAATTCACTGTTGTGCCAGATTTGGTCAACTGTGTATGAATAAAACATATTCTGCAGCTCTTTATGTGCTGCTATAATTCTTTTTGAGAAATTTCAGATGATTTGGTCAACTCAGAGTTAAGAATATTTGTCATAACAGTGGAAGGGGATGACTACATTAAAGTAATTTTTGTCATTTACCCCTTGAGAACAAAGAGAGTATCACAATTTGCAGTTTCTGGTGGACATAAACTTCCCAAGTGCAAATGATCACAAAATCAGAACACCAGCATATGCATGGCATCTGGACATAATTACCTGACCTCTGCAAATATCTGAAAAATACAAATTAGATGTGCAGTTGTAGTTTCCTTATTTGAAGTATCAAGTATGCAGCAATATTAAAAAAAATGTTCATTGAGATAAACTGTGAAAAGGCAAAAGACCTTAGAATGCTGTCTGGAAACACTCTGCACAAGCAATATATCAAAATTATGAGCTGAAGGACTGTTCGCTAATTCTGTATGAGTTCAGGTATATGTACATAGGTACAATTTTCCCACAGAGAGCAGAACATATCTTTTTACAGACAGTATTTTGTCCTGTGTATGACACAAACACCAACAAGTGAATAAAGACTTGATATGAGATCTCAGTTCTCAAAAACAGCTTGAATGAAATTTCTCAAAGGGAAATATAGTAGCATAGCAGTAGCTACTGAACATGTTTTATTCATACACAGCAAATCTGATAAAAAAATAAATTTCACTGATTTCATATTAAGTTCTAAACTCTGCAAGAATTCCATCTAATTAATACTGGGCTTAGAGGAAAAATATGTGTAAGACTTAGAAGAGGAGGAAAAAAAATCAAGTGCAAAAAGCAAATTTGTAGCAACACAATAAAAAACAGAGTGAACTTGTAATTTGATAAAATCTTAAAGTGTGGAATACTATCAAAATCTTTCTAGGCAAATGAAGTTATTTTGCACTGCTCCAAAGTTTTTTGTTTTTTAGTTCAGTTGGTTTGGTTTGCTTTTGGTATTTTTGCGTTTCTTTTTGTTTGTTTTTCTTCTATTATTATTCTTGAAGGATTTTAAGTAATGCAATTGATTATAATACATTTCTTAAATATAAATGAAGATAATATAAGGATTCTAAAGTTTTCAGTTTTGCACATGAAAATAGTAACACACATGGTGTAGAATTCCCTAAGGGTAACTTTGAAATTATATTTTATTAACCAGAAAAAGATTTTTTCATTATGGAAATAAAAAGCTCAGCTATTGAATTAAATGGTATCAACTACCTTGATATTTTAAACAGTTAAATGCTCCATTTTTGGCTAAGAATCATATGCAGGAGGCACTTGAAAATAAACCATATGCTCACAGATGTTTTGGTGGGAGAAACCAAAGGATGTAGATATGGATTGCCGCTCAGATTAGGCAGAATGTAGATCCTCATAGGAAATTAAGCAGGTTACAGATTATGTAAAAAATACTGCCAGTGACAAGGTAACAGGAATTAGGAGAAGCAGAAAATTTCCATTTTATTTCTATATAAATACTCATACCAATTTCACCTGGAACTAGGTACTTTGATGAAGAATATAAGACATAGAGGTTGTTTTGATGTTCTTTCACTAAGAACACAGAGACAATGTCATGATTTAAGAATAGGTGTCTCAAAAGGTTTGCTGAGAAAAAGGATGCCCCAATTGTCTTCTGGAGATGTATCTTATTAAAATGCCATAATTTCATATGCACTACCCCTTCCACTCCCTGATTTGATCACCGAAACATATACCAAACTGAGTAGATGTCTTTGCAGCTGTGGTCTTAACTGCCTCTACTATGACTGATCACTTGATATATTTTTATTAATCTTTAAAATAATATCTCCCTTACACTACATGTATTGTCTCCCAAACATCCAAAAACAGTTCAACTTTTTTGTTCCAATTTACTTTGACTTGTTAGATGGTACTACTATGTGTTTATGTAAGTGCCCGTTTACTTGCAAATACTGTTTACTGTACTTAATTGCATTAGTGCAGAAATTTCTTATAACTAGAACAAAGAGTTACAGATTGTTGGAATTTCCATAGAAAGTAAATTGCATTCTTAAAAGTATTTACTCTCTGCCTGTATTCTTGTATCTATCAATTTTGTACTGTGTTCTCAAAATGAGGAGAAAATTGAATAGACTAGAAAGATATAAAAAAGAACTAACCCAATGGAAATAACTTAAAGTTTGTGATACTGACGATTCTGTCCATGCTTTCATGTGGTAAAATGTCATGGGATTTTGTACTTTGGTTTCAATGGTTCCTGAAAGTTTTGTTGAAGATATTTCTTTGTTTTGTTTATTTGGTTTTTTGTTTTGTTTTGTTTTTTTCTTTAAGAAAGAGTTTAGTTAGGGTGGTGTCATAATTACAGCCGCCTGGACCAGTTTATCACTCTATGGGTGTAACCAAAACCCTCTGTGTCATTTCTAATGAGCTGTTAATAATGGACCCTTTGCAGCAGCTGCCCAAGGCACACCTGACCCCTCAGTCTACAAGCTGGGTGTTAAAGGACTCTGTGAGATAGGGGAGTGTTTCTGTTTTCACCCCTGTGACTCAGCTGTGATAGCTCCCCTCCAGGGAAGCATTAGCACCTTCATATCCAGCCTAAGGGGTCAAGTCTGTAATGTGCCATTACGGACTGGCACAATAGGCAGCTGCAATGACCTAGACAATCAAAGATTCCAAAAATATCCCACGACTCACAGAGTTAAAACACCCATTGTGAAACTTCCCGCTCTGGGGGAGGTACTGGACATCCCCACCTGAATCTGAGCGTATATAATCTTTGGGTTTTGGGACCTCTGGTACCACTCATCAGATCTAGAGGAGGGCCAGAACCTCAACAGAACTGTGATTGCCACTCTTGACCAGATCGTGGCCATCATCCTCACCAAAAGGTTTTTCTTATTTCTTTCCTTTTACTTTTCACTCAGGGGGACCACATGGCGCTCAGCACAGGGGCCAATGTACACCATTCTGTTCATGCCCCAGAGTGCTGGTTGTACATCTGGTTTTTGTTGGTTAAACCCAATATTTTTTCTCTGTATCATTGTAATTGTTGTAATCTTTTTAGTAAATTGTAACTCTGACTTGTAATCTCTTTTTGAGTTGGGTTCATTTCCCCTGCCAGTATACCTTTAAACCAGCACAGGTGGAAGGTGCCTTTCTCAGAACCCAGGCTTTCATATTTGACAAGAAAACTGTGCCTTGTAAACACATACGTACAAATATATACTTATTTGTGAATCATAACAAACCTTCTCTTTTGCATTTGAAATTGCATGTGAAAAGTCAGCAAGCCCCGACAAATAAGCAAAACTCAACTTAGCTGAAAACTGACATTGAGTAAATACCTTCTTCATTATGAAAGAAGTATCATGATAAAATATCCACAGAGAACTTTTGTTTATATTGTTCCATCTTTAATACATGAAACAATAAACCTCATTGGGCTTCACAATATGTGTGTCTAATGATGAATTTTCAGGAAATAACATTGCATAAGATTTCTAACATGTGAAAGAGGATGTTCAAGACTTACTTGGAAAATTGCCAAACAGAAGTAACAATACAACCTGCTACATGGAACTACACAACTCCTTATAGGGCATAGCCACTATCAGAATACCTCCTGATAAGATGGCTGGCAAATAGAAAATAATTAGGATTAAAGAAATAATATGTTTAATATGTGGTGTGTTATAAACAGGCATTTCCATGCTTTTCTCTAAAAGTACCTTTTCAAGGCTTAGTGCAATATCAATCAATCAAATATAATAAAGATAAATGAAATTTAAGTAATTAAACCTGCCTATATTTGGCCAGCTTGCCAGATAGCCACTTCCCATCTTTATTACCCTATTTTTCCCTACAGAGCAGGTAAAGAAAAATGTGTAAAGTTTGGTGAGAAAGTGACCTAATGTAACTATTAAGTGCCACAGACATGGAGAAGTTTCCAGTATTTTGATGAGAAAAGCAAGAGTGTCTGATGAGCTAGCTAATTTTTATAATATGCATGTTTGGATAAATACCACAAGCTAATAACAATGGTCTTCTCATTTCCCTCTATCCCTGCATTTACAACTGGAAAAAAAAAAACAAAAAAAACCCAAACAACTCTCTGAAGTGGTGAAGGTCATATACATTGTTGTATTATAAATCAGTTACAATAAAATTTCTCTTATGCAGCTTCTCTAACAAGGGCGTAGACCATTACATTTATATAAACAAATGTACATGTGATGACACATATTTGTAACATAAAATTGGCCCCTTGAGAAAATAAAAAACCTTGTTCACCTCACTGGAAGAGGGCCAGTGAACAAGCATGAGTAAAGCTGATTTTATTAGACAAAACTATGTAAGCATGTATTCTGGATAGAATTGATGCATCTCTTTCTGAGGAACTGCAGTTATGTATGCATTCGCTGCAGGGATGCAGCCCAGCATGAGTCACTTTCAAGACTCCAGTTGACTTCAGAGTCTTCGGAATAAGCTACTGCCATTATGGAGGCATGTAAGAGAAAGACCAAACACTCCCTTCAAACACTCAACATTTTTTGCAGTTCTTTCATTTAAAGAAAAAAAATGCAAAATATAGAGAAAATTGCAATAGATTCAGGTGAATAAGAAAAGTTTCACTTTAACATTAAAGCAAGCTCTCCGCATTTGGATCCTTTGTGAATACTTATTCTATAACAGGAAAAATGTTCATGTTAGAAAGTGCTAGAAGAAAGGGAATACAGACTTATTTCTGAAAAGTTAAGAAGGTGGAGTTCTGTTCTCATTTGATCTGTGTGAACTTTCCTAGATGTATTACAGTGATGGAATTTAGACATAGTCCAATGTCTTTAGATTACCTGTGGAGCCAAAGAGCATTATGGGACCCTTTTAATCACAATATGTGTTTCTGACAGTGTCTTGCATCCATTGATAAAGCAGCTGACTTTGAGTTCTTACTAAGTTGACTGATTGTGTTTTGCACAGAGGGATTTAAGAGTCAGATTTATCTTTAAATGGAAAAAAAGGACAAAAATAGTTAAAAGGGGAGATGAGGACAGACAGGCCTGTAACTTACAGTCCTTCATACACTCTTTTACAGTGCTAGATAAAAATATTACCCAAATTCCTTTTGTCCCTACCACCATTCCAGTATTTTCTACGAATATAATAAAATATCCTTTGTCATAATCCCTTTAGTAATTTACCTTGGCAGAGCTGAGTTTCTAGGAAGATTTTAAACAATCCAACTATTAACAGTTTTAACAGATCATTTCAGTGGTAACTTCTGGGCACTCAGATGGACATGACCCTCCAAAATATCTTGGCTGGAAACATGTACCATTTTTTGCTTCCCAACTTTGTAATTTTTTTATTTATAAGACATGCTCTAGGAAATTATGTCTTGTGTATGCTGTTACGTTAAAGAGAGCTACTCTATTCTTAGTTTATCTTTATGCTTTGCTTAACCTCCCAGTCTTTCTTATTTTTTTCTAATTATTTTCCTTGCTTGTTGTTATTTGCTCAAATAAATAATCTATTCTGAACACACAGTAAATCCCCTAGCCCATTTTTTTGTTTGTTTGTTTTGATTGGTTAGTTTTTTTTCCTTTTTGGCAATTTCAGCAATGTCCATGGCTATGGTCTATTCTCAAACTCAGAGCTTCGTGGTCTTCGGACAACACCTATTCACATGTAAATTATAAACTGCACTCATTATGTTTTTTTGCTCAAAATGAGGCTGCAATAAGAATTCAGGAATTCAAGATAAGCAAGTGTAGTTTTGGAGAGGATGACATTTCTTAACGATACACATTATCAGTTAAGCTTCGGGAAAGTGAATCAAACTGCATTATGGTTTCTTTATAGACAGTCTAAACTTTTGGACCTTGCAAAAAATTTTGTTGTATTCGAATCAGTGGTTCTCTAATCACAGTCAATATCCCAAATCCCCTAACACTGTTGAAACAGTACACCTGCAAGGAAAGTGATGTGTTCTTCCAGTGCAGGTACTGTTTTGTAGGCAGTTACTGTCTCAGTTTTGCTCTTTCCTTCATTATGCAAAATTAAGCTAATTTTTAAGATGGTCTTTCCTGAATATGATAAAATCTCCATGTATAGAGAAATAAGATTGAATGTTTCAAGCGCAGCTGTTGGCAGTTATCATCTCATTTGCAGCCCCACCATAAACCTCATCTTGCGACTACCACCCTAGAATGTTTTAGTAGAAGGCTGGTGAGTCTGCAGTGCTTATGACAATGACATAGCTGTATCCAAAGTGATATAACATCAGATAAACCCATCAGTAAGAAGCTAAAGAAAGGAAGCACACATGCTGCTTTTCTATAGTTAGGTGGGTTAAAGGTCTTGCATTTTCAAAAAGCACTTAAGACTGTTCTGGTGTTATTTGAGAGCACATTTGTCTGCACTGCAGATTGCAGCATAAGACCTATGGAGAGACATCACAGACAAAATAAAATATGCTCAGGTACCAGGAGCAATCTTGCCATGGCAGCAAAAGTTAAATGTAGGCCAAAGGACCATTTCAGGTGACAGAAGTTATGAGAGATGACACACGCAAACAGAGTGTCACTCATCTGGTTGGTGGAAACACAGCTATAACAAAATACAGCACAGCCCTCAGCATGTCCAAAAAGCAATATGAGGAGCTGGGTAATGCTACAGTCATAGTGTTGGCAGAAATAACTGTGTTTGTGCTTGAAACAGAGTTAAGGCAGCAAAAGCTTGAAGATGGAAACCAATGACCCTAGTATTTGTATATCTTATATCTTAACCTTTTACAGAGCACAAATTGGTTATGAAAATGATATTGTCCTCTAAGTCTTCTGTGGTCATTTGAAAATTCTAGCCAGGAACATGAGCTCAGATACTGCCAACACTAGTGGTTGTAGAAATGAAAAAAAAGAAAATGATGAGAATAGCATTAAATATATGCTCAAACAAACAATAAATATTTAGTCTTGCTTATAGTTATGTTTTATTGACTTGGTCTTATTAAGTGAAGACAGTTCTCTTCAGTAAAGGCTGCCAGTTGAAACTTTATTTCAGGAATGTTCCTAATTACACAGTTATGCTAACTTTTGCTCCTGACTACATATAAAGCTGCAAAGCAAAGTTGATTTCTCAACTTACTGAATTTATAAAACAATGTAAAAAATTGTTTAGGGATTTCTAACAATAATTTTCAAAGGTTTGCCACAAAATAAAACTTTTTTTTCCCCTAAAAAGTAAATTCTGAGTTAAAGTTACTGCAAAAAGAAAAACCAAACTAAGGAATCATGTTTTTTTCATAATTTTATGATCTCATTACAAATAAAAAACCTCCATAGGTATAAGTAACATTTATTAGCAACAAATATTTTAATAAATGCATTCATATTCTTTGATTAAAAGTACAAGTTTACATTTTATGCCTAAATCGACTTGGAAGTTGTACAATTTCACTCAAAGCAAAGCTTCTGCTTCTATGAATTAGTATGCTAACAAGAGTTTAAAATTTTGAGATATCTTTTCAGTGCTATATTTTTCTGCTGCTATTTCTGTGCTTATTCTGACTGTTAAGAGTTTATCTGTGGTAATCTCTGCTTAGAAGTAAAGTTAGATCTCAATAATAAATCAAGAAAAGTAAAATACAAGAGGGAAATTGTCAAATTACCATCTTTTGTTTCATGTGACAACTTGAAAGTGAATTTACTGAATGTATCTGGTGAGCTGGTACTTTAGCTTTTCATGCTTCTCAATGATCATCGACCTGCAAATGGACCATTTCTTTTTGTAAGTTTGGGGTTTTAAGAAGTATGTTGTCATGTCAATGAATATAGGATCACCCAGTGTGTGCACATGTCAAAATAACTCTGCAGAAACATAAAAACCTGTTCCAAATGGGAGGTTTGCCCAGAGGAGCACTTTACTTTTGATCCCTGAATAGAATTTGCTTCTGGGACTCATGTATTTTACATGAATAGGTAGTTTCAGAAATGATACATTAAATAAAGTCTATTCATTTTTTAGCATGTATTCCTCTTCTGTTACAGTTATACTAAGGAAGTAATTTGATGATTTTAAGTTTTAAACATTATTTGCTCAGAAATCATTTTGTATGGACTTCAGAGCCTGAGAAGAAACTGAAAATGATGGGATTCTCAAGAAAAGAAGCTCTGTGACCTAGTTCAACTTTTTTATTGTGCAGTGGCACATTTCCATGTTCTCCCTGGACAACAGATCTGCAGAACTGCCAACAGCAATACTTTCTTTTTATGATTTATTCAAATATAATTGAACTGTCCTTATAAAGCCCCTCAGAACAAAAGGACAATTAAACAGTAATGATAGGATACCCTGGCAATTAAGAGAAAAGATTATTTTGGTTAGGCAGGAATACTGTGAAAACATTGAAGGCTGTACAAATTATATAAAAATACACATATTTATTTGTCCATGAAGCTCTGAAATATTGTCCCCTAAAAACGCTGACCTTTCATACCACAGAGGTCTGACTTTTAGCCTACACTTTTTTAAACCTTATGTACTTTATACATGTGTATTGTCATATGTCCTACATACAGAGAGGCAACATTATTGAAGTTGGTGGATAAGATTTAAGTATATTCCATAGCCGATAAAAATTGTTATGAAAACTTCAATTTACTTGCATTTTCCAAAGTTTAAAATCAAACAGTGAAATGGATCTATGATGTATCCCTCTACTTTCACTACCATGCAACACTTCATCCTTTTCCTCCAAAGTGTCTGCTGGCCTATTCACTTTAAGCACTAGGTTAAAGCCCTTGCAGGGGTATCCAGTGGCACTGTTGCTGTGCCTAAGGGTAATTAATATAAACTCCATGTGTCATTGAATCTACAGACTAGGAAATTTAGTTGTGTTCTGTATTACCTAGTGGAAATGTCACCTCATGTTTGAAGAAAAATTGTGTCAAATTCACAACCTGAGAGTAGAAGTCTTCCTTCCAGTTTTGCTGGAGTAGACAAACTTTTTTTCTTTTTTCATTAAACAGTCCATAATCTATTGGCATTTACAGTTTTAGCAGATTAGCAAGCATTAGGAAATTTATTTTAAATTGCAGGGAGGGGAAAGACATAGCTGTAGAAGTTGGTGGCTTCCTCTCCTTATGTTAGTTCACACTTCTACTGCAGTAGGCACAGTGGATTATTTTTTCACTCCCCTCTTTACTGTTCAGTTTTGTGCTGGTTCCACAACCTCTCTTTCAGTCACCCCTGCACAGTAACAGGGTGAGTGTTATGCCAAGGCAAGTAATGCATGAACACCTGGTCAGGTGGGTGCTTCGACAGTGTTGATGAGCCAGGGACAAATTTTTGTTATGTAGCTAAACCACATCTGATGGCAAAGTGTTTTGCTGCTACTTCTGCCATATGACAGAAACTACAACATAGTTTGTCATGAGACAGGATTTTAACTGTGAAGAATAGCAGTACATGACCTTTAAAATCCTCCATGAGAAGCTGCATAGCATACCTCAAAAAAGTTTAGTGCCATAAAATGTTCTTCACCTGCCATCCTAGGTGATATGCAGCTTGCACATGAAATTTATTCACCTGGGTTCCTCTGCCTGAAAATTTTATCTGCCACCACTGTCCTCCCCGCCTACCCTCACCATCCCTGCCAAGTCCTAAAGGGGTTAAGGACTAATGAGAAGTAGCTGAATTGCTTCTGGTCACTGCTTATACTGGGTCATTTCAGCTCATCTCTTGTCATACTGGACTTATTGATCATGCATTATACAGCAGAGGTGCACAGCTAAATCCTTCTCTAGTTCCCAGAAAATTTATATTTGGCTGTCAGATGCCACCACCATAGCAATCTATCTATTCCCTTGATTTTCTTGAGTGTGTCTAAAAAAAGGGGGGTTTAAGAACACGTTGCTTGAATTTTTTCCTCTTTGTGCAGCTGATTACCAAACCGCACTCTTGTTATGGGGAGCAAATATTCAGGACGTATCAGTGTACATGTACAATAAACACCACGTTGTAAAGATCCTCCAGTACACATGCATAAAAATCTTGCTGTTTGGATAAAATAGATGTATTGACAAGGAAAAGGAAGATTGGAGCTTATGTCCTTCCCTGCTAATAAAATTAACTATGTAGAGTACCTAATAAGAAGAGTTGAACAACGCTGATACACCATACTACAACTAGCATTTCTACAGGGAGTTAAAAAAATAAGGCAAACAGTAAATAATTAAAACAAATACCAGATGATAAACACAAGTTTCTGTACAATCTCATAGGTAAGGAGAGGATTCAGGCATCTCCTTTTGGCAGTTGAACTAGCTTTGGCTGGGATAGAGTTAATTTTCTTCACAGTATCTGGTATTAGGGCTGAGTTTTGAATTTGTGATGAACATGGTGATAATACAGAGATGTTTCTGTTATTGCTGAGCAGCACTTACACAAAGTGAAGGCCTTTTAGGCTTTTCATACTGCCATGTCATTGAGGAGGCTGAGGGTGTATGAGAAGGTGGGAGGAGACGCAAACAAAATGGGTGACACAAACTGACCAAAAGGATATTCTAGACCATATGACACCAGGCTTAGTATATGGGGGGGAGAGAGAGAGGATGAGTGATTTTGGAGTGATTGTATTTGTCGTCCCAAGTAACCACAACACGTGATAGGCCCCTGCTCTACTGGAAATGGCTGAACACCTCCCTGCCCATGGGAAGCAGTGAACGAATTCTGTTTTGCTTTGCTGGTGTATATGTTGTTTGCTTTCCCTATCAAACTGTCCTTATCTCTACCCATGAGTTTTTTTAGTTTATAACCTTCTGATTGTCTGTCTGATCTCACTGGTGGGAGAGAGAGTGAGAGGCTGTGTGGTATTTGGTGTCTGGCACCATGACAATAGTGCACAATCAAAACATTCTAGAGTTTTCGAGCTTTAAAAGTTTGCTATACCATGAAACATTAATGATACAGATAGAAAAAAATCTTTAAGAATTTGTCTTTCATGCCTGTTAATAAAATAAATAATAAAGTTGAAAGATCTCTTGACAGTACATTGAAAATGGGCAAAATCACAGCTATTGGGTGTCAGATGAATGGGAAAATACTTTGTTCTTTTTCTGATTTTCATTGTGTCTTTCTCATCTCTCTTCACCACATTTTATAAAATATAACACAAGATAGATAAAAACACAAGATAAAAAGACAAGGAAAATGCTATTTTGATGTAAAAATTCTATTTTAATATCTATGTCAACACAGGAATGGCTTGAATTTGCTTGAGCCCAAAGCTTGCAAACATTTACTTGCATATTTAACTCTATTTCTTATTAAAAGGGGACTATGAATCACTACAACATCATGCTTTTGTCTAGTAAATGATGCAAGAAAATTGAGAATTTAAGGCACATTGTGTCCCATGTAGTTATGTGTCTACGTCCACAATTTCTCTTTAAAATATTTATATTGTAGAGTAAGGAAAACAAATTATATGCATGCCACACAGAAAAAGCAGAAGAGTATCCCAGTATTTTTTTATATTTAAAATTTCTCTAGGTGGTCAATTTGCTATAACAATAATCCTGGACAGAATGGTAATACAGCTCTGCAGGGAAAGAAAGAAACCAGATGAGGTCAGAAAAGCTATTTTCTGGTGAATCTCATCTTTATTTCATGTTTTATCCATCCCCTATAATAAAGGTGATCCACCATATTCCAGTCCTTTCTAAAATGGCATTAAAAAGCTTTTATATGAGTTCAAAACTAAACATTTATTTTTACATAACTGATGTGTTATTTAAAAAATGTTCTGATCAGTTTTGCTCATTATTTTTTTATGTCATGGAAACAACACAAATAAATGCATATGAATTTCATACTGTAGTAACCATGTTCAGAACACATGTAGTGTAAAGGCTGTGTCATGTGGTCAAATTTTTGTATGCTGACTTGTTGATTAAATGTGATTCTATTTGCAGCAAGAGCCTTATCACAATATCAAAATCATTAATAATAATTGTGTCATTAAAAGCAACAGATTTTTCCTTTAGCAGTGATCTAAAATCTATGTAGGGCTTTATAATATAGTTTTACCAACTACACTCAGGAAGAGGTAGACAAAGGTGAAAAAACTCCTAAGTTTAAACAAGATTGTAAAATGCAAAGTTCTGAAATATTTACATGGCTCTGAAGATTTCAGTCTTCTTTCTATCATGTACTTGTGAGGACATTATAACAAGCAGTATGCCCAAAGCAAACAGAAACTGTTGAAGTGTGATAGCTCTTCGGGAGAAAAGGACCTGATCTCCTATCCTTACATTTTTCAGAGTGTCAGATTGGTCAAGGCACACTCTTCCAGGTTAGACTCTATCCATCCACTTTTATGTCAGCAGAAATTAATGTCCTGAAGAAAAGAAGCTCCAAAGTAACTTTGCTTGATTCTTATCCTTAAAAAAGACGGTGTTTTTAGCTTTGGAGAAGTTACTTGTAGTGTATGTACCTTCTCACCATGTTGAAAAGTATCACCATCTGTCTGTAAAAGATAAAAAGGTTGTAGGTATCTTCCTATGTTTTTATACAGGCTAATAAGAAGACTGAATCTTAACAGCTTTAGCCTGCAGCTATGTAAGATTTCCAACTGTTGGATTGTTTTACCAGACCTTTAATAAACTCATGCAAACTTTTGACTATTTGGAGTTAAGTATTCCCTGTCTTTGATTGAAATTTTTTTAAAACACATTGTAAGATAAACATTCTTTCTAATTTATTTTAAAGAAGACAGAAAAAAGCAAAACCATCGCTGTTCTTGTATCTTGCCTGTATTTCAGTGAAAGAGTCAAAGATTGCCATGGGAACCTCTTGATGTTAAGGACAACTCTTTGACTATTCGTAAGGATCATTAAGCAAGTTGGGTAAGTTAGAGGGTCTGTCTTCAAAGGTTTGTCAAAGAGCTCTCTTCACCCATCATCAGAAAGGACTTAAAGAACTTGGCACACAAATTCTCCAAATATGCCATTTGTAGTGTATGCCTGTAAGGTTGTGGATATCAGTACAAAAGGCAGAAAAGTTGCCTCACTAAAGAATTCTATATCTCTTGCCTGTGATATATCTCTATATCACAGGCTCCATGGGTGACAAAGGAGTGAAATGAAAGATAGACTTGAGAGAGATGAGACAGTGATGGAAACAAAGTGAAATCAGGACTGAAAGTTGTTAGGACAGTAGGAAGATGGTGGCATGAATGGTTCTGATGGAGAGATCTGGAAGTAAGATGTACACAGTGCAGCAGAATGGAATAAGAAGCAGTAGAGAGAGGAATCAGGTAGCTAAGAGAAGGATATGCTGAAAAGAATAAAGAGAAAGAGAACACTGAAGAACAGAAGTGCCTATTATTACTATCTCCCAAACTCTCCCACGGTTGGCATTTACTCAAGACTCATGAGTCTTGGCTTTCTTTGTTGTGAGGAGACCTCCCTGAAACCTCTGTCTTGCTCATCTGAGGATTTTGCTGTACCTGTGCAGGTCTTACACAGGTCAGCATAACAGGAAATTAAGGGATGTCACTACTATCACACACACATCAGTAGACACCATTTGGAAAAGATCTGTGATGAAGATCTTCCAAATTCCAGCCTTGAGAGCAGAGGTGGAGAGAGTGGAGGTAGCACTCCCCCCCCCACCCCCCACCCCCCAACAAACAAACAAACAAACAAACAAACAAACAGACAAACCAAATGCAAGATTTAAAATTCAAAAAATATATGAGTCACTGTGATTCCTAGAGTTACTTCTTACTGCAAATACTGAATCTAGAAAAAAAATTTATGCCACTGTGTAATTAAGAATAAACCCTACCGGACAAAACAAAGATAATTAGAATATTTTCAGGACTGTCTGACAAACAAATGCTCTATATGATGGTGTTTTTTGCTTAAGTGTTAATCATATTTATTTTATACTGTCTTCTCAGACTACTAAAATGTGAAGTTCATTTTCCCATGGGAAGTTATACTTTTAATGTCAAATGTAATTTCTTGTAAAAAAAAAGAAGTCAAGTCTATTCAGAGTACTAGGACAGGCAGTGTGCTACTCCTCTAAAATAAAAAAAGGTCCAATAAATGTCTACTTTGCTCAGCTATTATTTGCTCAGAATATTATCTGTGTATGTGTATTTAAAGACTTATTTGCTATCTCTTTAGTTAGTAGGTCTTTTAGTTACCAGAAAACAGGCAGCAGTTATGTGCAAAAATGGCAATCCGTTTTCATAAATCAAATTCTCCTAAAGAGTAATCCATGCTATAGTAAGATCCTATTACAACAATATTTTGGGAATATCATCCTGATAGCTAAACCCAGTGAATTTAAAATATATACTCTCCATAAAATAATTATTAATTACGATCTAAGCCACTGTTGTCTTTATGGCTAAAACCTGGTATTTTTCTTCAAACATCGAACTCTATGTCATGAAAATACTGGATACATGTCTTTTTACCAATAATACAGATCTTAGATTTTTTCTAAAACACATGATGATTTACTCAAGAAGTGAGCAAAGGAGAATCAAAATGAATTATGATTTAATGAACATCATATTTAAGAAGTATGCCTAGTTGCATATGCATCCAAAAGACCAGTTTGGGAGACTAGCTTCAGATAAATAATACAACACTTGTAGAGAGTTCCATGAAAAATTTACTTTAAGCAAACCACCAAGGAAATTAAATACTTTAAACTATGTTTAAGTACCATGAAGGATCTGACAGATTTAAAATAAAAAAATCTCAAATTCTTGAAAACACATAGTTAAGATTGTCCTTAACTAAGTGTCCAGTTCATAGCTATTTGAGCTAGGGCATGTCATCCTTAACATGAAACACCTTGTTTTTGTTAATTTAAGTCACATTCTTTCTGATGTTTACACAGAGTTTTGGGGTATGTAATATTTATATATGGACTCAATTCCCACATGCTCAGCAGTTTTCTGCAGCAGCTGAAGCATTGTCAAGGTTTTACCTCTGCAAATGTAGGCTTCACTTTGTTTTGAGGGCATGGTACTGTGAAATCTATGTTTTCTGGGGCATTAAATTGATGTGCTATTTCATAATGTGCATCCCTCTAATACATAATTTTGTTGTCTGAATCAAATAGTGGAAATGGTCATGCTACATAAAGTAGTAAGTTGAAACTATGCTAGAAGGTAATACATGTGACAGGCTTCATTGCTAGAGAAAGCAAATATAATTTCGAAGGTCTTATTGAACAGACAGAAGATTGAACAGGCCCATATTTAACAATCCCTGAAGATGCCAATTAAGAGTACAGAGAAAGTTCAAGCTGTTTAAACTAAGAGGTTTGCCTTTAGGACAGCTAACAAAGAAGTGAAGAATATGTTCAACGGAACACAGTAGTTAATTCTTAAGAGATGTGAATATGGTCTACTCCAGATTTCAGATTAGATCACTCACCTTTTAATTGAGATAGTAAGAGAGCCATAAAAAATGCCTTGAACACTAAAAGCCTCAGCATACTCTCTGTTCAATAATATTTGAAAGACAGACTTGTTATTTCAAACCAGAAACAAAATTCACTGCACCAATAAAGTGCAATTTAGGAGGAGGGGGAATAGTTTTAACATAACCATACATTCAAAATTAATGTTAGTCCATGGCACTAAGTTGTAAAATAAAACAATAAAAAACCTTAGAGCTGGAAATTCCTGTACCACAGGTAGGTGTTTCCTTGAATATCACTGTAGCCATAGTTGTGCATTAAATTTGTCTCAACATCTTCCCCCTTTTAAAAATTATTTCCACTCTGTATGTTTCAGCTCCATTTATAAGTATTATAATCAGTTATTCCTGGAGAGATTGAGACTCTTTACAAATATATTTATCCTACTTATTTAATTATTCAATCTTTTCCTATAGAAAGCCAACAAACAGGTAAATGTATTTACTGGTTCTACTGCTTAGCAGAGTCATAGCTGTAACTGTTGAACCACTGACTCCCATTCAGCATTAGATATGATTCTGGGTTCATGAATTTACCCACATTTCTGATTATCCAACCAGTATTAGTCTTCTGAATATGGATAATAAAGTGCTAGTAAGAATATCAAAGTCACCAACCTTCAAATGCCCCCTACCTTACCTCACAGTTCAGTAAAGGCAAACTGACAGCAGACTGGGAGGAATGCCCCGCTGGAGCTATCCTGTGTGATCCATGCCACCTGTGTGTCATAGGTGCAGATGCTTAGCTCCCAGGACATTGCCTCATGCAATGTGCTCATAGCACATGTAAGCTTATTTGTTGCACGTCCTCCATCTTACATATCTGGGTTGTGCACCAAGGGGAAGCAGCTTCCCTCTTGTGTCCTGTAAGCCATTGTTAAATACCACAGGAATTTCATCACTCCTGTTGTCTGGTGAAGGTGATCTGTCAGGGAGTATGGTCCTAGCACTTGTCAAGTAGCACTGCTGTGTAAAGTTGGTAGCACAACCATATTTCTGGAAATGACTGGCAATCTCCACTACCCCTTGATGGCCTGGCTGATGAATTTGAGCATGCAACATGACACTCCGGCTCACGAAGCCTCAAGTAGTGCCAGGTGTCCTTCAGCAGCTGCCATAGCAGCTGCAGAGCAGGGGTTGACTCTGCTTCTGCTTGCCGACAGTCCTTGCCATAACAAGGCAAGGTGTATTTTCCTGACAAAGTTGCCATTTACCTATTTAATAATACTTTGTATTCTTGAAAAAGGAGAAACATTGACTTATCTGCATATTAGGTAGATCATCTCTATAAATCCCTATGTTTACTTCTTCAAGGACTAAAAGTTTTGGATGGGAAGACATATTAGGCAGGTCCTGGGCAGGCAGTGGATATAAAGAGAAAGGCTAAGTGCAGGCAAAAAGGCAGTTATAGTGAGTTCTGTGCCACGGGGCTTGGATAGTCTTTGTGTTTGTGTCAGGCTGTGTAGATGAGTCCAAAGCAGAGTTACTTATTGTGCTGCATGAGAACAAGAACCTGGCATCTCACAAAATCACAAAATGTTTTATTGACCTCAATTTTGCCATGTCTTTCTCCACCTTTTGGACTCTTCAAGGTAGTCCACATTTGCTCTAAATATTCTCTCCTCTTTCTGGCATCAGGAGTCTAGATATAAGGGAAGATAACCTACAACTTCAATAATTTTTTTGTCTACCTTCAATATAATGGTAAATTACTATTTGTACTTCTTGTCTACTGATGTGTGTGGGAACTGTAGTAAATAAGTAAGCCATTTTGTTTGGTTAGTCTGTTCATTAAAAATTGCCTTCCTGATTATTGTTGCATTATTCTTTCATAGAACAACTGCATCTGTGCCTGTGCATACTTTCTTACGTTTGTGGCTATGTTGTCCAGGAAGAAAAATGGGCTGAATTTCACTATTCTGATTAGTGAGCAGGGATGCAATGAAGAAGAAATTGCTTCAATCGGAGGAAAGCACTGGAAAGGGAGAAATGGTTTCTTTTTAGACAGCTTTTCCAACAGGTGAAGAAAAAAGAAAAATTTTGCTGGTGTTAAAAGAGAAAGTCACCACTGACTTAGTGTCCACTCCATGCCATTGCCTCCAGAATAAGCAACTACCCTTATTAGCCAGCTTGGGTTATGGTCAGGATGGAAACTTACTGATGACTAGAGCCCTATAATGTGATGTCATCTGGGATGCCACTCAGAGCTCACTCAGTACTCACGTTTTCAGTACTAAGATGACTTTCAGTGATGATGAGTCCTAGACTAATACCCACCTCCACGCACACACATACTCATCGAGCTGTAACCCATGCCTGTTGAGAAACACTACAGGAATTTGTTGTGAGAGAGGAAATTTTTGATAGGTACCTTTACATGCGTAGATATAAAGGTACACATCTCTTTGCCTGTGTGGATGCACGTGAACTGTTTAAGGTATGAATGTTGTTCCTGTGAATCTATAATAAAATCACTGTTATAATTGCAGGAAATCCTATTGAATCACTTCATAAATATTAAGTGCTGATAAACCCTCTTGCAACCTTATCTTTCGTATCTGTATCCTTTACACCTTTATTTCTTTGTATCCCCCATCTATGCATAATTCATTCCAAATGAATTCTGATCTGATATTTCATTGTGTGCTTCAACTATGTAGTAAGCAATTGAGTGAACCTTGCCATCAAACTCTGTTAAAGTTGAACTTTCATAAATTCGTATTAAAACCTGCTTTTTGCCAACGTTTTTGATAGTGATCTTTTTAATTGGCTTAACCACTCTTTCATGGCACCTTACCAGCTACCTCCATCAAAATGACAAAAAAATCATTCCACAGAATTCAGATGTAAGCTATAGAAATGCAGATGTTAACAAGTATTTCTGAAATCCCGTGGGTAGTCTTGTGACCTGACTCTTCTAGATCTGTGTATTCTAGATGCATCATTTCACTGCTGCTGTTGAACAAGAAGAACTAATAAACTCAAATGAAAGGGGGTTCTGAGCTCTTTATGAATGGGCCAGGTGTCACTGATGATGCTAAAAGACTAATACAAATCTTGGAAATTGGTTTGTTTTAGTTTTGGAACAGGTTTTTTTTTTGTTTGTTTGGGTTTTTTTTGTTGGTTTTGGTTTTGTTTGGTTTTGGTTTTGGTGTTTTGTTCGTTTGTTTGTTTGTTTTTTCGGGCTTTTTTTTTTTAATTTTACCTTCTTTTAAATGACCTACAAGGTAACAATACATTTCAAAATATCATGAGTGCATTCTCTGTTGAAGGTGTGGAATTCTAGGCTTCGAGACACGTTTGAGAAAAAGTCAAGGGATGGCCTGGTCAAGTGAATGTACAAATGATCAGTGGTTTTGAAAGCAAAGCAAAGTCCTGTGTGAAGTTTTGGAAAATTAATGAAAGATTACCAAGTACTCACTCTAACAAAGTAGAGTAGAAAAGATTCATACCTCAGGCTGTCAATGAACCATTTAGCAATTAAACACATGGGAAGACCTGAGTCTGGAATGATGGAAAGGGAAAGAATGAAGCAGAATCATGTCTTGTGAGATAGTAATCTGCATTGGTGATTATATAGTGTTCCAGGGTGTTCTCAGAACTACTAATAAGAATGTTCAACAACCACAAATCTCCAGCTCAGAATTTCGACTTGTACAGGTTTGAATTGCCAAAGGTAATTAATGCATTTTTGCATGCACAGTCTGTTTGACTAGTTATGTCACCTTGGTTTTTCCATGGATATAGGACTTGAAGTAGCAATAAGAAACAAATGGGTTTTCAAACAGATACCTGAAATGAAAGACCACTGTCCCTTGAAGATTTGGGTTAAAATGCTGAGGTCTGTAATTTGACATATGCAACTACATTGCTCTGTTGACACTTAGCCAAGTGCATAGCTAACTTTTTCTTTGAGCTCTGCTTCTGTGTTTTTAATGTTTAATTCATAAATTGGTTCATTTAACATAGAGGCATCAGTGTATACTAAAGGCAGAGAAATCTAATTTTTAAAAATGTAATCACTGTAGGTATGTACATACTAAAATATGTTTCTAATAACAAGAAACATGACAGAAAAATCATCTGTGGAATTTGATGGGTGATGCAATTAACAGACCACTAAAAATTTCAGATAATTTTTATTAATAACCTTTTTACTACTTGAACATATAGAGGAACATATCAGTGTTAAATTAACACTATTTATTTATTATAGTAGATTGGTTGTTTACCAAATTATGCTTTAAACTAATGAATCTGGGGACTGATATCCTAAGTTGTGAGAGTTGTGTGCTCACAAGAGAGGGTGGACAAACGTGCCTACTGAGTAGTAAGACATGTTTCCAAACCCTACCAAAAGGTTCTACTAAAAAGTTGGTACAATTAACACTACAACAGAAGCATTTCTACACCAATGCATGTAGCATGGGTAACAAACAGGAAGAACTAGGAGCCACTGTTACATCTGGAAAGCTATGATCTGATCTGTCACTGAGACTTGGTGGGGTGAATCACATGATTGAAGTGCTGCAATTGATGCGGAACAAGTGGTAGTAGTTGGCCTCTATGCTCATGAGGGACAAGGAAAAGGTGAGGGAGTTGCCCTCTGTGTAAAAGAAAGGATTGAGTAACCTATATGGAAAAAACACCTGCTTGCCATTGAAAAAGAGTCCTAGAGCGGTCTAGAGCTTATGGGTGAAAATTAGAGGCCAAACAAACAAAAGAAAACTTAGGGAGAATGTTTGATAAAGGCTACCAATCAGTTAGTCTTACCTCAGGTTCGGTAAGGTCATGGAACAGATCCTCCTGAAATCAAGCCACATGGAAGACAGGAAGATCTTACAGACAGTCATCATGGCCTCACCAAGGGCACCTGGTGTCTGATTAATTTTATGGCCTTCTACAGTGGCACAACTGTACCACTGGACTGGACTGTACCACAACTGTACTGGATAAAGAGGAGAAGAGCAACTGATTTACTCTGATTTCTGTAACACCTTTGATATGGTCTCCCGCAATATTCTTGCTACTAAATTGTAATGAGATGGGTTTACTGGAAATGAATGCACTGTTAGCTGGGAAAAGGATTCCCTAAATGTCTGAATGCAAATAGCTGCACTGAACAGTGTTCCAGTGGAGATCAGTAATAAGTCATGTATGTCAGGGGTCTGTCCTGGGACTGATACTGTTCGGCATTCTTTCTTAATGAAATACATGGAGCATCATCAACAGGTTTATAGATAACACAATATTTGCTCTGGTTGAGATGAAGTTCATTTTCCCATAACATCCCTCAGAGCACTGTGCTCTGTAATGGTAGCTACAAAAGTGTTACTAGCACACCAGTGTTTTGGCTACTGCTGGGCCATTTCAGAGCATGCATACTGTTTCTCTAACATTCTCCAACTCCCACACTCCAGTAGGCTGGATTTTTGGAGGTCACACAGCAGGAACAGGTGACCCAAACTGACCAAAGGGATAGTTTGTACCATGTGACGTCTGCTCAACAATAAAAGGTAAGGTAAAAGTGGGGAAGGTACATGGTGAAGGGTGCATTTGCTATTTATGTTGTTTGCTTCCAGAGCAACTGTCCTAGTGCCTGGAACCAGTTTATCATCATGTGGATGTGACAAAAACTGTGTATTCTACACCCTCGATCTCATTTCTGATGAACTGCTAATAAAGGATTATTTGCAGCAGCTGCCCAGGGCACACCTGACACCTCAGGCTACAAAGTGAGTGTTTAAAAAACCTGTGATATAGAAAAGTTTTCCTGTCTTCACACCAGTGACTCAACCATGATAACTTCCCACCGGGGAGTCATTAGCACCTTTCCAGGCAGCCTGAGGGGTCAAGTCTGATAATGGCCCATGACTCACAGAGTTAAAACACCCATTGTGAAACTTCTCGCTCTGGGGGAGGTACTGGACATCCCCACCTGAACCTGAGCATATATAATCTTTGGGTTTTGGGACCTCTGGTACCACTCATCAGATCTAGAGGAGGGCCAGAACCTCAACAGAACTGTGATTGCCACTCTTGACCAGATCGTGGCCATCATCCTCACCAAAAGGTTTTTCTTATTTCTTTCCTTTTACTTTTCACTCAGGGGGACCACGTGGCACTCAGCACAGGGGCCAATGTACACCATTCTGTTCATGCCCCAGAGTGCTGGTTGTACATCTGGTTTTTGTTGGTTAAACCCAATATTTTTTCTCTGTATCATTGTACTTATTGCAATTTTTTTTTGAGTTGAGTACATTTTTCCTGTCTGTTTGCCTTCAAACCAGCACAGCAACCAGTAAGTATACTGAAGCTCTGCACTTCCCAGGAAGTGATTTGCCATTATCTGTTTATGAGAAGTAGAGAATAAAATCTTTTGTTTTCCTTTGCTTACTCATACATGATCTTTACTTTTTTTTTTTTAACTTCCTTTATCTTGACCCACAAATGTTTTTTTCCATCTTATTTTCTTCACCCATGGCCTGCTGAGGAGGGGAGTAGTAGAGTGGCTTGATGGGCACCTGGAATCCAGCCAAGGTCACAGACATCAGGCTGAACAACACAATTGATATGCTATCAGGAAGGAATGCCATGCAGGGGGACTTTGACAGGTTAGATAAATGGACCAGTACATACTTCATGAAGTTCAAAACTCTGCCCCTGGGCCAGGGCAATCAACAGTACCAATAGACTGGGAGATGTGCAGTCCTGCAGAGATAAAATTTGGGATATTAGTAGATAAAAAATTAGATATGAACCAGCAATTTGCACTTGCACCCAGAAAGCCATTTGCATTCTGGACTTCATCAAAAGAAGCATGGCCAGCAGATTAAGGGAGGTGATTCTGCCCCTCTACTGAGCTCTGGTGAGACTCCACCTGAAGTACAGAAGCCAGCTCTGCTGTTTCCAGTACAAGAGATGAATCTTCCCAGAGGACCACAAATATGAGCAAAGAACTGGAACATCTCTTCTATGAAGAAAAGCTTGACAGCTGTGGTTATTCAGCCTGTAGAAGAAAAGGCACTGGGGAGAACCTATTACAGCTTTTCAATACTTAAAAGAGCTTAGAGGAAGCTCTGGAGAATTATAATTATCCTGGGGAAGCTCTGTAGCTTATAATTAGCCTGGAGAGAAGGAGGCTCAGAGGACACTTTCCACTTTCTACATATACCTGAAAGAACATTGTAGTTGGGTGGGGGCTGGTCTCTTCTCCTAGTAACAAAGGTGAGAGGAAACAGCTTCAAGTAGTACCAGGGGAGGTTTAAACTGCATATTAAGAAAAATTTCTTCATCAAAAGGGTTATCAAGTACTGGACCAACCTACCTAGGGAGCTGGTGGAATCACTGTCCCTGGAGGTGTTCAAGAAACAACTGGACATGGCACTTAGTGCTATGGTCTTTACAAGGCAGTGATCTGTCAAAGGTTGGACTTGATGATCCTGGAGGTCTTTTCCAACCTTTATGATTCTATGACTATAAGAAAGATGGGGAAACACTTTTTACAACGGCTTGTTGTGACAGGACAGGGCAATGTCTTTAAACTGAAGGCGGCTTTAGATCAGATACAAAGGAAGACATTTATTACAGTGAGGGTGCTGTGATACAGTGGATTATTGGTTCAGACCAGCTCATGGGACTGTGTATATGTGTGTGTGCTAGGGACAGGTTGAATTTCTCAAAGGTGAGGCCCTATTCCATTCCCCAGTTCAGGCAAGTGTCCTGGGCCAACCCCAGAGAAGCTGTCAGTCACTTGACAGCAGAAGCACTATCCATGTCACATCTCTTGGAACCCCTAGCTGAGCCTCCGATTGGCTCAGACGGCGAAAGCACCACACCTCATCTCTCCTTGAGGCCCCAGAGTGGCCAGTGGGCTGGAAGTCCCTCCTGGGAGAGGTGACCACAGGGGCCTAGAGCAGATAAAACCAAATACCTGTGATCTCCACTTGCTTGAACCCCCTTTTTCTAGACTCCTGTAGCTGGACCTATGCTGGATTTAGGAATGGCAGCTATCTCTCTCACTTTATGTCTCTTTCTTTTCTTCTTCTAATCTTCTTTTTTAATATTTTGGGTAACTTAGTTGTATGGGTGAGTATGTGCTAAGTCAATGCTTTGTTCAACGCTTTATTTTGGTTGTATATACCCCTTAAACTTTTGCCAAGTTCCCTTATTTCCTCAAGTTTAGCAGTAAAAGTATGCCATGAGAAAACGTGGGTGATGTATTCTCCTTTGCGCTCTCTCTTAAGGTGTTAAATGAACCAAATGCTCCTCTAACGTATCTGGAGGTCTGGTATTGTTTGAGCCTTGTGTATTTTTAAAGTAAAATCTTTTGGTGAGCTCATAGCTCAATACTTGGGGTCTTACAAGTGGCAAGAAGCTGGAACAGATTGCCCAGAGAATCTTTGGATCACTGAAAGTGTTCAAGACAATGTTGAATGGGGAATCAAGCAACCTAATCTAGTGAAAGATGTTCCTGTCCATGGCAAGGGGCTTGGAACTGGGTCATCTTTAAAGGTCCCTTCCAACTCAAATTATTCTATGCTTTTATAATTTTATTTTTACTGCCTTGATTGGCAGTGGGCTATATTCTCTCTGAATAGTATGTTATACTGTCTATAAAAAACAACAACATTGTCTGAAGCAGCAGTATCTTTAGATGATTCCACACTTCTCAGTAACACAAGTAATTAAGCACACCATCAGCTGCAAAGGACCCACAACCTTACTACATTAAATCCAAATCTCTAGCTTAAAGCTAGAGATTGGTTTTTTTGATAGTGTAGCACTGCCAGAAGGGAAAAATGTGTTGATGATGTCTCATGGACCTTCTTCCCATTGCCATACAACACGCCTTGCAACAGGAAAGAATGTTAAATATCTTTTCTTTTACTGATTACTTATTATTTGGTTTTTGTTATTGTTTGATTTTTTCTTTTAAATGATGTTTAGGTTTACCCTACAAAATGGGCTTTTTGTGTATATATTAGCATCACAGTGCACCAAAATGTTTTTTAAAATAAACATTTAAAAATTGTTCTTATTCTTAAGCAAATTTCAAAGCAACTGTATCCAACAGTATTGCAATTTTGCACACTTTTTCCCCTAATTTTTTTCAACTACTTCTTTAAATGCTTCTTCTATGCTATGGTAAGTAAGTTTTATAAGCAATGACTGAGGCCTATCCTTTTGCAAAACAACACTTGTAAAGGAAAAAGATTCTTTAGAAAGGTACATAATGGTGAGTGAATGATACAAACCAGAATGAAAATATCTATGCCAAAGAAATTTATCCTGAGTTACAATTCAAGTTAGCAGCTCATGTATTTGATAGAGAATACAAGGATGGCGCATCATTCATTATGCAAAAGAAAGGATCCTTTTGTAAATAAATTTACTGAAGAAACTGTCAATGCAAAGTATGTGTGCATGGACATGTAGTGTGTCTGATTTTTAGCTGCTTTTGTAAGTTTATGTTTAGGCATTGAAGAATTCCTTTTGTATGGAAGTTTTGCTTTACAGTAGACCAAATACAAAAGCCAAAATGTTCTAATTTCTAATGTCATTTGCACTCTGCCAGCTGCTATACTCATTATTGCGCATAGGCCATAGCATTATATGCTACACTAATTTGCTATTTCATTACTAATTCCTTTATGCATCCTTTAGAACAGCAATTAAAAGGTGGGCCTTCAGCAAGCAAGAGCCAACTATTTGAACCATAATCACAACATATTTTATTCTCTGTGCTGGAGGCTGTGCAGTGGTTTGGAAGTTAAGTCCTTGTGCAATCTCTTAAGATTGCCTCAGAGGTAGGGGAGACGAATTTGCAAGTATCGTTTTTACAGATATTTTTGGACACACAAAAAGAAAGAGCAGCAGGGTAATCTTCAATGTGTTGTACTGCTAATTATTTGTTATATTTGATATTTGGGGAAAAAAGAAAGAGATAGAAAATAAAAATCTGTCTTATCCTCTTTATAACTAAGAAAATCTTTGTGTGGCAAAGTTTATTTATTGATATATCTGACTTTTCTTATCTCATAGTCCTTTCTTAAATGCAAAATTTTTGTTATTTGCAGAGCAGTCTATGAAGGTACTCTGTCAAAGCTGTCAGTTTGCTTATGACAAACCTATTGCATTTTTTACAAAAAAAGCTGGTCTAATCACTAAAACACCTTTCCCTGTAAAGAATTCAACAAATGGTTTTGTTCTAACCTAACGAAGTATGCATGCGATGAAGGAATGGTTGCTTAAGACATGGAGAATTTATGCATTATCTGGGAAATATTGACTAAGATTTATTTTAAATGTTCATGGAATCATCAAGAAAAAGTTATCTTTCTCAATTATTTTATTTAGAATGAATGTTTCATAAAAATGTGAAATACATAATGCACGATAATTTGAATTTATTAAAAATATTTTTGAAGCATTTAAAATAAATGCTTTGAAAACGAATCAACTTTCTGTAGCAGCACTTATGATTCTGAATTTCTTTGTACAAGTATTTAATTCATGCCCTGGAGAGAGAGAAATTAAATGAGTCAGAAACTTAGATTTGATATAGTCCAAAAAGACCAAATGTATAATTATTCATTCATCTAAAAACACCAGCAGCACCACCACCACAGCAACAATAAAAGGTAAAACATGGGCATACTTGTGTAGTTCTTTGGTCATTAATGAGGAGTTTTATGCCTAAATAAAGTGTGTTAGAAAAATTCACATAATTATTCATTAACAGTGCATCACAGAAATTCCTCCATGGTAATTTTATGCATATTAGTATTTATGCACAATCAAAACGGAAGAAACCTTGCTTCAAATTAAATTCTACTTTGTGGAGTGTAAAATGGAAAAATATTCAGTTTGCTTGAACACTAAAATAAGTGCCAGTTTGATGTTTCAGTGGCAAGTAGCAACCCATCACATGGTAAAAACATATAGCAAAAATTTGAACTAGGTCCCAGATCACTAATTGACTTGACAGATCAAAGCTGCAACAAGAGGACTCTCAGAGAAATGAAACAATTTATGGAGGATTAGAATGGCTGCAGGTTTCTGAAAAAGCTTGAAGAAACAAAAAAATATACTGTTGGCAATTACAGACCCTACTTGTCATAAATTGTATTCATTTACAAGTCTCTAAGTCCACCTACAAAAAAAATTACTGTGTGAGGGAAGCACTGTTCTGTCTTCTTTTACCTTCTCCATAACAAAACCTGTTTCCACATCAGTTAAGGATGTATATTTTTCTCAATATACAGAAGACCAACTGCATTATTCTATATTATGTATTATATAACACATTCATTAACAAGTATTAAAATAAATTATTACTTCCTTTCAAATTTCCTTACCTTACTGAAAAGGCAGTTTATTCCCCCAATATAAATCTTCAGCGTACATGACCCTTCTCCATAACAGGATGCCAGACTGCCAACTACGGATCTTTCGAATAAACCACCAGCAATAAAGAACTTCTGAACACAGAATGTGCAGTACTGAAAGTGGATTTTTAAAGTTCATCTAATACGTCAGTGTGTTGGTGTTGGGTTTTTTGGTTTGTTTGTTTGTTTGTTTGTTTGTTTGTTTGTTTGTTTGTTTTTCCCCCACAGAGCACCTGTGGTTTTGCCTCCTGGTTTTAATGCAGACCTTTCTGTTGCACTGTTTAGTGTAGTAGTGCTCTTGTACTGCTTGATCACTTATATTTAATATCACAATGCAATTGTAAACATACCCTTGTTCTAGGTCCCTGAGACTTACAGTTAGGAAGTGCCCCTATAACATAGCTGGAGAAGGACAAGACTCTGAAATGAATCTTACTCAGATGTCTATGAAGATCAGTGTTAGGCCAGAAATCTGCTCAGGACTTCATTAAGTTCTTATTCAGGCTCTCCATTTACCTGCCAATATGCCAGTACAATTCAGAATTGTTGAACACAACTAATGGTTTCAACCAACTCTCCATTAGAAACATTATTCTATATGTGATTTTCACATGACCAAATTACAAAACCAAATGAATAATTTTTTTTTACAATAATGCATGACAAGAAATTACTAGTGGATGAGAGTTATTTTGGCTTTGCACCTCTTTTCTTGTTCTTTATCTGCAAGACAGAATAATAAAAAAGGGTATGTATGATGTTTAAGTGTCAGTCTTGCTGAAAATGTGCCCCTATACCTCTGAGTAACAGCTTGTTTCAGTACTTTTCCCTATTGTAATTAAATGGAACCTTGTGGAGCAAAACCCCTCCTATCAGTGTATTAACATCAGTAAATAGCATATATTTTTATTCCACTCTTGAATCTCCACAGTTTCTCCTCGCATCTACTTTAATAGTATTTACTTGGAGGAAAATAGAACCATTAACAACCATATTCTCATATGTCTGTAAATAGCAAATTTGGGAGACTGAACAAACTGGAGGTAATTTATGCCCTTCCTTTCCTCTCTCATTAAAAAAGTAATTTGGGATTAACATAAGTACAATGAAAGTATTTTCTGGCAGTCTCAGTATTAATACAAATGCTGATAATTGCTGAGAGAAATATGGTATATAGTAGTTTTCTTCATTTGTGCACTTCATTCTGAAAAAAAAAACCACAAAAGTATAAGTTGAATAGAATGAGTATATTGACAGATACAAACACAGGGCCAAAATTACTGTGGCATAACCTTCTACTGTAAGAATATTTTCATCTTTATTATCTGTGTCAGTGTTTAGAAGAATGAGTTAAGGAGAAAAATATTCAAATTCTGTGTTGCAGATCCTTTTTTACTTTACAAAAATTAGCAAAAAGGAACAAAACATTTTGGTTTTACTATTTCAGTAATAAAAGCTTTTCTTCTTTCTACTTTTCTCCAGAGAGTGCATTTTGTCAGCGTTTGGAATAGGAGAACCTGGATGAGAACAGCTATGCTATAGCTGGGGACCTAGTTTGACAGGACTTTTGAGCACAGAAGTCAAAGCCTCTGTTCTTAACAACCATGAATGGACAAAATTGGACCTGAAACACTGGTTTCAGGTAGAAATCTACTGATTTATTTAGTTATAATAAGAACCAATGTGTACCCCTTTCAAAGATTTCTGGAATAGAAGTGTTTGAATAAAGTTCTTCTAGGAATACAATCAGTGGGAAAGAGAGAGAGGGAACTGAGAACTAATGAAAACTTCCACACCAGGGGACAATGAGACATTGCACAGACAGCTGACTCCCTAGGGAAAAAAGTAAAAGGATTAAAAGAGTCAAGGTGATCACTGTTATTTCTTCAGCTTCTGACATGATCCATAAGTACAGCTTCAGCTGAAACTGATGACTACAAAATAGTAATTTTTATTCCCTCTATTTATCTAGACTTCTGAAATCATGGGACACATTCCCTGCATTTTGTTTCAGTGAATACATAGGTATACTGAGCATATATGAACAGATACATGAAAGCAGTTCTGGCTAATTGAGGTTGCCCAAATTGACAAGAAGTTGGCAAATGTGTTGCAGGACCAGCAGGAAGATGCAGACCTGTGAGTCTGAACTTGTTCCATGACAGGGAAGATCATGGAATGTATCACCCTAAATGTCATCATGTAACTCATGCAGGAATACCGGGGGATCAGGCCCAGCCAGCAGGGGCTTGTGAAAGACAGGTCTTGCTTGACCAGCTCAATCTCCTTCTACAAAAGAGTAACCAACATAATGCATGAGAGAAAGGCTGGATGTTTTCCACCTGGATTTGAGTAAAACCTTTGACACTGTTTATCAGAGTAGTCTCCTGGATAAAACAGCTGCACATGGCTTGGACTAGTGTACCCTTTACTGGGTAAAAACTGAATTGATGGATGGGCCCAGAGAGCGGTGGTGAATGCAGTGGGTGGCTGGCCATCAGTGTTGCACCCCCATGCTCAGTATCATGGCCGCTTTGGTTTAATATCTTAATTTATTCATGATCTTACTGATCATCAGCAAATCTTCCTGATTTACTTAATTTACTGGACAAGGGCATTGAGGGACCCCTCAGTCAGTTTGCAAATGACACAAAGTTGGGCAGGATTGTTTATCTGTTGGAGGGTTGTGAAGATCTATAGATGAATCTGGAGAGGCTGAATCAGTGGATCAAGGCCGGTTGTATGAAGTTGGAATCATAGAATGATTAGAGTTGAAAGACACTTGAAAGAACTTTGTACTTTGAACACCTCTCCAATGGACAGGAACACCTTCCACTCAACCAGCTTACTCAGAGCCCCCGTCAATCTGGTCATGAATACGTCCAGGGATGGGGAGTCCACAACCTCTCTGGGCAGCCTGTGCCAGTACCGAACAATTCTCACAGTAAAGAATTTCTTTCTAAGATCTAATCTAAACCTAGTCTCCTTCAACTTGAGGTCATTCATCCCTGTCTTATTGCTATATGTTCTTGTGAAAAGTCCCTCTCCACCCTTATAGTTATCAGAAAACTTCTAGAAGGTCACCTAAAAGTCTTTTCTTCTCCAGACTGCACAGCCTCAACTGTCTCAGCCTTTCTTCAAAGGAGAGATGTTCCAGCTCTGTGATCATATTAATGTCTCTTTTCTGGACTTTTCCAACAGGCAAAGTCTCTCTTGCATTGTAGGCCTCAGAGCTGGATGTAGTACTCCAGATGAGGTCTCACAATAGCATAGTAAAGGGGAGAATAACCTCCCTCAACTTGCTTCTCATGACTCTTTTGATGCAGCTCAGGATGTAGTTGGCTTTCTGGAATGTGAGCACACACTGTTGGCTCATGTTGACCTTCCAGTCTGCACACACTCTGAAGTCCTTCTTCCTAGGGCTGCTCTTGATCCATTCTCTACCCAGACTGTATTTGTGCTTGGCATTGTCTTGACCTAGTCACATGACCTTTCACTTCGCCTTATTGAACTTCATGTGGTTTCACAGGTCCATCTCTCAGAACAGAGCCCTGAGGCACAGGAATCATCACTGCTCTCCAATGGTACATGGAGCTGTTGTCTGCAACTTGTCAAATGTGATCATCCAGCCAATTTTCATCCACCACGTGGCCCATCTGTCAAATCCAGTTTAGAGACAATGATGATATGCAGGACAGTGATAAACGTTTTGCACAAGTCCATATAGATGATTTCTGTTGCTCATCCCTTGTCCACAACTGCTGTAACACCATCATAGAAGGCCACCAAATTTGTTAGGCATGATTTGCCTTTAGTGAAGCCATGTTGGCTCAATCACCTTAGTGTAGTTTTTAGTGAGAGCTACTCCATTATCCTGACAGGCACTGAAGTGAGACTTACGGAACTGTAGTTCCATGGATCTTTCCAATTTTCCTTTTAAAAAGCAAGTATTATGTGGGAACTTCACTGCGCTGCCATGACTTCTCAAATATGATGCATAGTGGCTTAGTGACTTCCTTGACCAGTTCCCTCAGATCTGTCTCCTCAGGTCCCATGGAGTTGTACAATTTCAGCTTCCTTAAATGGTCTGCAAGCCAGTTTTCTCATACAGTGGATCGTTCTTCATTCTCTCACTCACTGCTTTCACCTTCTGCAACTTGAGTCATATGGCTGGAACACTTGCCAGTGAATGCTGAGGTAACAAAGTTGTTGAGTGCCTCAACCTTCTCCATGTCCAGGGTGACCAGATTGGCCATACTGCTCATGAGAGAACTCACATTCAACAGATTCAACAAGATCAGGTGCTGGGTCCTTTCCTTTGGTCAGAACAACCCCAGGCAGTGCTAAAGACTTAGGCCAGAGTGTATGGAAACTTGCCTGATAGAAAAGGACCCAGCAGCTNGCCTTTAGTGAAGCCATGTTGGCTCAATCACCTTAGTGTAGTTTTTAGTGAGAGCTACTCCATTATCCTGACAGGCACTGAAGTGAGACTTACGGAACTGTAGTTCCATGGATCTTTCCAATTTTCCTTTTAAAAAGCAAGTATTATGTGGGAACTTCACTGCGCTGCCATGACTTCTCAAATATGATGCATAGTGGCTTAGTGACTTCCTTGACCAGTTCCCTCAGATCTGTCTCCTCAGGTCCCATGGAGTTGTACAATTTCAGCTTCCTTAAATGGTCTGCAAGCCAGTTTTCTCATACAGTGGATCGTTCTTCATTCTCTCACTCACTGCTTTCACCTTCTGCAACTTGAGTCATATGGCTGGAACACTTGCCAGTGAATGCTGAGGTAACAAAGTTGTTGAGTGCCTCAACCTTCTCCATGTCCAGGGTGACCAGATTGGCCATACTGCTCATGAGAGAACTCACATTCAACAGATTCAACAAGATCAGGTGCTGGGTCCTTTCCTTTGGTCAGAACAACCCCAGGCAGTGCTAAAGACTTAGGCCAGAGTGTATGGAAACTTGCCTGATAGAAAAGGACCCAGCAGCTGAAGCTGAACATGAGCCAACAGTGTGTCCAGGTGGGAAAGAAGACCAATGGCATCCTGGCCTCTATTAGAAACAGTGTGATCTGCAGGACCAGGGCAGTGATAGTCCCTCTGTATTTGGCACTGGCTGCACCTCGAGTATTATGTCCAGTTTTCTCACGACAGAAAATACATTGAGGTGCTGCAGCATGCCCAGAGAAGGGCAAAAATGTTGGTGAAGAGTATGGAGCATAAACTGTGTGCGGAGTGTCTAAGGGAGCTGGGGTTGTTTAGCCTGGAGAAAAGGAGATTCAGGGGAAACTTTATTACTCTCTACAGCTACCTCAAAGGAGGTTGTAGTGACGTGGGGGTTGGCCCCTTCTCACAAGTAATAAGTGACAGAGGATACGGCCTCGGGTTATGTCAGGGGAGGTTTAGATTGGATATTAGGAAAAATTGCTTCACAAAAAGGGTTGCCAAGCATTGAAACAGGCTGCCCAGTATTTTCCTCCCTGAAGATACTTAAAAGATGTGTAGCTGTGACACTTAGGGACTTGTTTTATGGTGCTGTTGTGATTTCTAGGTTAACAGTTGAACTAAATAATCACAGAGATCTTTCCAAACCTAAACTTGTCTATGATCCTATGGCAGGTTTTACAAAATATGGGAGTTACTGAACACTAAGATTAAGCCCATATTTGCAATAAATGCTGATTCTTTTGAATTTGCTGTAGTTATATGATGCTAAATATTTGGGGTTTTTTCATTTTCTTGTGATGAGTTTCTCTTTATTTTTTCCTTCTCCCTTTTCCCTTTAAAGGGAACTTGGAAGAAAAAAAAATAGAATAAAATGTTGTTCATTAGAAAAAGTAGGTTTTTTTAATAAAAACCCCATCACATCCTATTGGTTTTTATGCATTAACTTTGTTTTAAGTTGACAAAATTATTTCTGCTGCAAGTTTTTCACTTTGTCAATCGCAGGAAAATTAAAGAACACAATTCCATATCTTAATAATATATGTACTACATAAAGACTCACAACATTACTGGCTCCAATGGAGTAACTAATGGAATATAACTCCTTGATTTTTATGGAACCAAAAATAGAAAAGCTGAAAGATTGCTAGAAAGAGAAATGACCTTTGATTTTAAGAATGCAATTCTGTTTGTTTTAAAAGAATAAAAATGCATAATTTTTCACATTTTGGGTATTTATCTTGCCCTTTAAAGGCCAGCTAGCAAGTGGAGCTAAAGTTCATGCCTAAAATGAAATCTGAGTATCCAATATGAACAACAGTTTTCCCATGGCATTGATTTTGAACCAGAAAAGATTAGGAAGCAGCAACAACAACAACAATAACAACAACAAAAATGTATGGAATTATTTGCAGTACAAAGAGCTCACAGTATGTACATACACACAGACACACATTTAAGGGGCAGTAGATTTAGACTCCAGACTTCTTCCTACATTCTGGTCACCACAGAGGTAATTAGAAGACTGAGTATCAGAATGGTCTGCAGACAAAAAACAATATTGAAAAATTATCTAGTAGTTCCCATCAGCTGTCTAAGTAAATGTAGTGAGGAATGTAGAAATACGTATTTTTCTTTTCCTCCTCTTGATATTCATCTCAAGACAGATCTGCCACAAGAAGCTAGTCTTTCAAGCAAGAGCAGTTTAAGAAATATGCCAATCCCAACTTCTAAACAAAAACATATTAATTTCTTTACCTATAGTCTACCAGATATAGATACAAGTTAATTAAAATATTATTAGAAAAATACAAGATTTTTTTTGAGGAAGACAGGTAATTTCCCTTCTGAACTCAACAGACTCTAGTCATATCTTGGCTTTCTGCTTTCAAATATAAGAGGTTCATAAATTTCTTGATGTACTGCTTGAATAAAAATAGCTACTTTAAAAACATACTTTAAAGCAGAATTTCTGCCTTAGTTTGTGAAAAATATTCTTGGACATTTTTTATATTTTAATCTTCAAAATGCACTAAATTATTTTATTAAATTATTTTGAAATACTAGTAGAAGTAATAAAATTATATGTACTCCTAAAATAATAGTATGTTGACATACTCTAAGATGAAAACACATATCTGAAAATAGAAAGTAGTTAGTGCTGAATAATCAGAGAGACAATTTCTTTGGAAATGAAGGAGATGAAATTGCTTTCTGCAGCTCAGTTAGGAGACACAATGCTGATATGAGTTACCAAATTTAATAAAAACATGTGATAAAGATTTTTATTCTGAAAACAATTTTTTATTTTTTAAAATTATATTGTAATTTAGAAATATATTGTTAGGCAAGAAGTATCATCCATATGCATATGAATAAGCAAACACTATGCAATTTTAAAATTCCATCTAATTCTACAAACTATTTAAATGTTTGGACATACAACAAGTATTCATAGCCCAAAAATTAGTTATAGATAATTTAAGGCTATTCTAATTTCAGAGCTTATTTAATTTGGTATCTGTATCAAGTGCCAATGATCATTTTAATGCAATGTTGAGATATCATTTTTGCTGTAGTGTGGCATTTATTAAGCACTTGCACAAGGCATCTTTTCCTATAAGAACTGAACTGCCCAGACTGTAGCAATCAAGACACCTGCATCCACTTCACCCATCCTAATGCGATCGCAGCAGCACCAGGGAGCACAGGAGCTGCACAGAAGCCAGTTCTCATCTAGAAGCAGTATGCCTCTGCTAGCAAGGCACAGTCTGTAAGCTAACAAGTTCTGGCACTTTTCAGAGCTCAGTAGCTCAGGGGCAATGCTGCATGAACATGGCATTCTGCTTCTAGAGCCAAGCAAATTCACCCACGTCTCTTCGCTGTGCCCCTTGGACTTCCTCATGCATATTTCTGCCAGTGCAGGCACCTCTGGCACTGTGACCCACTGGACACTGTTTTTTTTTTTGTTGGTTTTTTTTTTGTATGTTTGTATTTAATTGTGAAATAATTGTTTAAAGATGAATGGATTTTCCTCTCTCAAGACAGAGGTGTGTTTCATAATCATAAACATTGACATGCAATGCTTTTGCTCATTCCCATCAACACTAGCATATATCTAACATTCAGCTATTATAACTAAGTTTAAAGGACTATTTCTACCACAGTCTTGTGTCCTCTTTTCTGAAACAATGTGTGCATGTGAGGTGAAATACCTGTGATGAAGGTAAATAAAGCAATCCTTAAATTTAAGATATTGTTTCTCAAACCCTGGCGGTGAAGTTATATTTGCCGAGAATTCAGATGGTTTGAATAAATCATTATATAAACCTCTTATTACTAAATATTTTAAAACTAATTCAAGATATGGGAAAAAAATCTTGAAGTATTGAACATGTCTTTTATGGAAGGTATTTTACAGGAAATCTACTTGAGATCCATGTGGTACTGAAAAAAAAAAGCTAGCCTACTCCACTGAGTTTAGAACTTATGTGTATAATTGTAAATCAGACACACACATTGCTCTCAGACATAATCAAATCAGTCTGTTATGATTGATTCAAACAATACAGTATTCCTTTAAGAAAGTCTTTCTGACATACTAACATTAGTAATTATAGAAGGTCAGAGCAGAGGAGGTATTCCATTTGACAGGAAGACATATATAAGTTATAACGTAACAGTACTGTAGATGTACTCCTCCGAATCTTGTGTGGATGATAACCATACTAAGCCTGTATGGTCCTCCTATTGGTAATACTAAAGTTGTGGTTTTTCAATAATTGAGAATTATGCTTTTGTTCACAAATCAGTGACTGTCTTTCTTCTAGACATAGCTGTGTATTGCCCCCTTGTTTTCCATGGGCATTCCCTTTCCAGTAAGTAAAAAGCCTTTAGCTGAAATGTAAAATCATAATGAGAGGCAGGGATAAGACTTGACAGTGACACCGTCTTGCTAATTTAGAGCCTAAAACAAAATAAGCTGATTCAAATATAATGAACTTAATGCCTAACCACTTTCCTATGCAGACCAATACACAAGGTACATTTTAAAATGACTAGCAGAAATCAAATGAAAAAGAAATTCTGTGTGCATCAGAAGACATATTAATCTTACTGCCATTAAAGGAAGAAATACAGGGGTATGTGTGCATGTGTATTCTGACATACAGTAAGTAATGAAAACAAAGCAGAAAAATAAGAAAGAAACAGAAGGCAAAGGTAATAACAGAAAAACTGTTGTAATATGTTAAATCTGATTGACTTTTTCTTCCTGTGATTCATAATTCCAGCCAGCATTCCCAGCAGTAATGCTAAACAAGATGTGGTCCTGAGTGGCAATAGGAGAACAACGATGGCTTCATGAAATCACTGCTGCTTTGATAGTTTGTTGTTGATTTACTAAAAGGGTAATATCCTTGAGCCTCAAAGCCAAGCTGTGCAGCACAAGGGATGCAGAGATTAGTGTCTCTCCAACCTCTCCTCACAAACAGTTAAACCAAAGAGCATGAGATCAATACAGCATAGCACAACATTCTAATTAGTTAATTCTGAAATACTGCTAGATTTGAGACAATTAACTGCCCTTTGGAGCCCACCAAACCTCATTCCTGAACTTTCACACCAGCAACCTGAATGCCCCTTATCCTGTCCTTAAGTCACGGAAAGTTTTTCAGAAATCTCTCTTGAAATTGTGTTGGCACCTCCCCTTCTCTATTTGTGTGGCTGTTCCAAGATTTCAAGTTAAAAAGAAAAATGTAAACACTAAAATAAACACCTATTAATTTTTGTATTTTGAATTTGATCTGTTAATCTCTGCTTCATTTTATATCAAGATTTTATCTTGTAAACTATTTTTTCCTAAGTGGTCTTGATCCCCGAGATGCATTTATAAAAAGTGTATTTATTTACTGTTTTTGTAATGGATTTATTAGCCTCCCAGCCCTTATTTTAATAAGTTTAACAAACCAGTACCTTTTAATCTATTCTGAAGGGAGAAAAGGTCTCCATTTTCCTAATTGTATTAAAGACTTTTTCACATGTGTATTCATTTCTCTTTTTATTTTTTGTATAGTCCACATATCTGCATCCTAATGGGAAAAAATATATTGGCACAAAATTGCAGCTTGAAGGAAATGCTGCAATTTCTGAGTTATGTAATCTCTAGGATAACTAATTGTTATCAAAATAAAGGGGCATGTTAGAACTATCTTGCAGTAAGATACTTCAAAACTTGTATAGCGGTGGACTGTAGAACTAGAAATGAGACATTGGATTGCCAAATAGTGGATCCTAGTAGTGAAATTTTTTAGTAAAGGTCGATTGGTGCCCCATAGGAGCGCTTCATACAGTTTTTTGCACATTCAGTAGCACTGACTGGAATCTCTGCAAGGCACTTTTTATGGTTTAAATACTTATTTGCTTCTTCTGGAAACATTTAACCTGATCCATACTATTAACTCATTAAACTTTCTGTGTTTACAGCTCTTCAGAATACATTCTACGTATGATCCCACATAACTTTCTGCCCTCTTCAATTAATTAGATGCCAGGTCTTTTTGTGCAGAACAAATATAAGACCTTAAAAATGGTAAGTTCTTCTCTTATTGCTGGGTTTCCTATTATAGGATCAACAACTCTGCTCTCTTACATCAAGCAGACACTGGTTGATGGTTTTGAAGAAATATTTAGTGATGCACTTCTTTTGAATCACAGATAGTGTGCTTTAGTGAACATTTTATTTCACACAAAACTGGGACAAAGTGGTTACAGAAAGAAGAAAAGAATGCAACTCTGCATGAATAAGTAATAAAATCAGCACCAAATATATTATTAAGCAGTCTAATAATTATCAGTTGATAGCTAAGAAGTCAGATGAACTAATGTATGTGATTACAGCAGGATAAAAAAAGTAATCCAATAGCCACATCCAACTAAGGGAAAGAATGAGTTAAAACTTTAAGCATGTCATTAAAATAGCCACTGCCCACAGCAAGAGAACAGGCCCTGCAACATTAATTGCTGGTGTCTAGATCATAATTGTTTTTCAGACCTCACCAGTTTAATCCATCCAAAACAGAAAATAGCATATTAATGACAAGTTTAATAAAACTGGTATGGAATTAGTCCCAAACATGTTTAGATTTACAGCTTTGGCTAATTTTGCTTCTTGTAAACAAAAAGGTAACATATCAGTTTCATTCTCAACCACTGAAAACTGTGGGTTCTGTTTTGTAATTATATAATACAGCTGACACAGTATTTAGATGGAGTAAAAATTCAGTTGCTTTGCACCTACGGTATCTTCACATCTACTTCAGTGCTTTTATCCAGTTAACAAATGCTAGAACTCAGATCTAGTTATTCTCTGAAATAAAAGTTACACATTTGTATTTGGAGGAAAATTAGGTAAATTCTCATCCCACCATGACTTCAGTTCTACTTCCATACAAGTGGGAAGGATTTACACTGAAATTAAATGTGTACAAGCAGGGAAATTACTACTTTGGCTGTATAATCACATTATCAGAACTCTGTAATTAATAGGAGAAATAGAAACTTTAATCACAGTATCCCAGAATGCCCAAATGAAGAACAATATAATCTTAGAGAAGTCCTAGAGAATTAGATAAGGGACGTACTCCAACAAACAGGATGTAAGCTAAGCTCTGTGTACCCAAACAATATAAAATAAAGAACAAATGTAACTTTTTTGGTGGTGAAACGTAATGATGCTGTGCCTGTTCAAGAACTGAGGTCAGGACAACAAAGAAAACTTGGAAGGACCAAAAAAGAGCCAATGAGTGTGTGATTGTGTAGAGCAAACTAATGAATATGTATTCAGTGAGAATATCTAATGAATATGTAAACAATATGTGCAATAAAAAGCCNTAGATGGAGTAAAAATTCAGTTGCTTTGCACCTACGGTATCTTCACATCTACTTCAGTGCTTTTATCCAGTTAACAAATGCTAGAACTCAGATCTAGTTATTCTCTGAAATAAAAGTTACACATTTGTATTTGGAGGAAAATTAGGTAAATTCTCATCCCACCATGACTTCAGTTCTACTTCCATACAAGTGGGAAGGATTTACACTGAAATTAAATGTGTACAAGCAGGGAAATTACTACTTTGGCTGTATAATCACATTATCAGAACTCTGTAATTAATAGGAGAAATAGAAACTTTAATCACAGTATCCCAGAATGCCCAAATGAAGAACAATATAATCTTAGAGAAGTCCTAGAGAATTAGATAAGGGACGTACTCCAACAAACAGGATGTAAGCTAAGCTCTGTGTACCCAAACAATATAAAATAAAGAACAAATGTAACTTTTTTGGTGGTGAAACGTAATGATGCTGTGCCTGTTCAAGAACTGAGGTCAGGACAACAAAGAAAACTTGGAAGGACCAAAAAAGAGCCAATGAGTGTGTGATTGTGTAGAGCAAACTAATGAATATGTATTCAGTGAGAATATCTAATGAATATGTAAACAATATGTGCAATAAAAAGCCCTGTCCATCTGTCATTTGGCATGTTCTATTAGAGGACCTATCCTCAGAATGTCCAGTGCTGATTAAAGAAGAATGCCCTTTTTAATGTCTGCAAATTGGTGATGTGAAGTTTGTTTCTGCTGCTTTTTGGTACCATAATGAGAGCTAAAATGGTTGAAGAAACAAGTTCTTGGTACCTTTATTCAAAGTTAGACATGAAGAGGTGTTAATTACATAAATGATCGTGCACATCAGGCAGTATAGTGTAATGAGCTAATCAATAACATAAGAAAGTGCACAACTTGCCATAAATACTTATTTGTATTTCAATTGACTTAGTGGTCTTTTTCAACCAATTTTTAACATGATAGTTCACAAGTCATGCCTTTTTAATAAATTTTTTTGAAGTACATTCTTTCTTAATTTCCACTTGATGAAACCACCTCCAGTGAATTTCAAGGAAAGGGACAGATATCGTCCCTTCTGTAGGATGGTGGTGCAGTTTAGAGGGATTTGGATTTCCATTAACAATCTAGATGATGACAGAAGGCATAAAACACTGTAGATTTTAAGGTTTATAGAACTTTCCTGTGTTATATTGAAATAACAATGATAATTAGATTATATTTATATTAGTCACTGAAGAAGTGTTTTTATATTTTCATTCTAGAATAGTCAAATTTCTTCAAATTACAGGCAATAACAATATAAGAATCCTTCCAAAAGGGTCATCATTCCAACTTATTTTATACAGACATGTTTGTACTGTTCTTACCTGTAATTCACTTAGAAACTCCTGTAAGTCTTTTTATCTGGACTGTAAACCTGTCCTTGGCTTCCTTGGCTCTCCCAAACATCTTTATTTTTTTCTTTAATAATTCAAAAAAGAAGTTATTCACTTTGATCCAGCAGAATTGGAACAAAAATATTGTCTGAGTGGGTATACTCATTCAATTTTTTTTTTTTTGATCACCTTCAAATATATCATAAGCAAAAAAATCCCTCACATAGCTCTTGCAACTCCATGAACACATTATACAATTACAGAAACTATTTGAAGAGTTTGTAGTCTTTGGTAACTGCTAGATAACCCAAAACTGTAATCCTGGGACCCTAATCATTTCTGTAATATATACTAGAAATTACACCTATGAACTATTTTAATGAAGTTCTTGATGTGAAAATAGTAAGAAAATAATGTCACATGGTTAGACTAATTATACTTTCTGAAATATCTTATGACAATTTTATGTCCCAGTGAGTTATCTTTCAACAAATCATAACCTTTTAAAGAAAAAGAAATTTTTTTTTCAAGCCAAAAAGGGCATATGACTTCTTGGGTTTGAAGAAGTCATGCCCATTTCCTTAATTGCTGTCCAGAAGGGTAACATGCTTTTAGCTGCAAATCTCCTAAACAGAGTTCCTGACTCTCTCTTTTCCAATAATAGTTTAATTTAATGGCATTCTATTAAATTTTAAAGTAAAAAAGATTTAATCTGCAGGAAATAAGATCAATCTTACTTTGTTGCTTTTTATATTAATATTTGTTAAAGATATATTACAATCTCGAATAATACAGTTTTCTCCTGAATACTGTTAACAAAACATGGCAATTAATAATGATTTAAGTTATAGAAATTTAGAATGGTGATTTCAATTCCAGATTCCAGTGTTTACTTCGGGTAGGTGACAGCATTTTATTATGCACATGGCAAAGTTTCATGTGATGTTATCCTCAGTCATTTTATGGCTAAATAGTCTTTCTGTTTTCATTTCAGATTTAGTCCCAGTTAGTGGTGATAAAGGGAAATTTACACTAAAAGTCTGGTTATTTCTACAGGATCCTAAATCAAGAAATAACCAAAGAAGATTATCTTGATCAATAAGGTATGGAATATTTTTCATAATTTATAATATCTTCTCAAGATAGATAACTAAAAAGGACAAAATAGTCATATTTTTATGATTGCATTTACTTTGACACCCTGGTAGTGTATGTTTTATTTAACACTCATTCTAAATTTAGATATCAACCAAATAGGAGAGAATTCTTCCCATTGTACCCTTTGCATAATACTTTTTGCTTGGATTCTGGAAAGAAAAAAAATATTCTATAAACCTGCCAGTTTTTATAAGATCCATGAGTCAATGTTTTAAGTGATCTCATTGCACAACAGAAGTATGAACAGTTTCATGTGTAGCAGGGAAATAGAAATACATTACTTAGGAAATCAAAACTCCCTGAGATTTCACCAACTCTTTGTGAAGAATTTTAAGACATGCTTTAGAAAGACCAACCATCTTTTGTTATGAGTGATCCAAAAACAATTGACATCATAGGCCTTTCTTTTTCATACATAGATAACAAGATTTCAAGAAACAAGGGATTTCAAGATTTCAAGAGAGATACTTTTAGAAAGTTTTCTGCTTTAGAAATACCACTACTTTTGTAGGATATATTGCTTGCCCTACTCACTACAGAGTTCAGACTTTGCTTATTCCCTTCCATCCAGATTTTTACTATAAAGTTGTTGTATAATAAAATATTGCTGCACTTTACATATCTCAGTGTCCTTTGATCTCCATAATCAGATTCTTCTTACATAATATTCACTTCTCCATAATTAAATAAATTGCTTACTCTCAAGATGAACCACAAAGAAGAAATAACTACTTCTTGAATTAACAGAGGGCTGTGTGGGATAAATAGCAAGTTGGCCCACAGTTGTCATGGCACTGAGTTTTAGTTTACTGCACTGACATAAACATTGTTCAAAATGTGTTCAATAATGTTGTTGGCTTTGACTTAAAAAATAAAATGCAAAAAAAATATTTGTAAATATGTTTCCCTTTAATATTAAGCTACAGACCATCTTTCACTGAGAATCTTGATCTTGTAAAAACATGTTGTCCTACATAGGCGTGTAGACTATTTAATTATCAGTCTTCCATTACAGGCTATAAATGTTTCTAAGCAACCACAACCCACTTTAAATATGCTAGTCAATTAGCTCTAGACACCATCTTTCAGTGTTTGTCTCTCTTCTTTCTTTCTGACTTGAAACATAAAAGACAGAGAGAGAGAGAGGGAATATTTTAAAATAATGCCTTGTGATGATCAAGGGTAATGCTGATAAGCAGTACCTCTGCAGATAAACACAGCCCTGGAACAACTCCTGTTCAAGAGTACAGTAATGTGTGTGCTCATCAATCCATTATTGACTTCTAAGCCAGAAAGAACAGAAACTAATCTGTCTAGTGCCAATATAGAAAATAAAAAGGAATATCAGTGTTAGTGGCTGTGAGAAGCATGGGTTCCCCCATATTGTCCAGTGTTTTCATATTGTGATTTTTAGTATTCACTTCTTTTCACATTAAAGAAACAAAACAAAAAACCCCAAACAAATGAAAAAGTCTCCAATAAAATAAATCCAGTTCTTAAACACTTTTATAACAGAAGACTTTAAAGGATGATTTTTCTATTCAAAAGTCAAGTATCAGTTGAATTTTGAACACAGAGCGATGTCTTAGTTAAGTAGCTTATTCCTGTTAATCTATTATTTTCGTGTTTTTCTCTCTCATATGCATAACTTCAACTTGTTTCTTAGTCACAACAAGCTTTCTTACTTGGTATGATCAGTTTTCTTTTTTATCTGTAATGTTTTTCCCACTGTATTATTGTCTGTAAACATCTTAGTGAGGAATATCTAAGAAGAAAATATTGACATTTCATTAAGTCTCTTACGGCTTAGAAAAGTTCCCTCCATTTAGGCCTGTACAAAACAGTTTGCGTTTGCTGTGTTTATGCAACATGATTTACCTACATAAAGATGAATCTTGTTGAAACTTCATACCTAAGAGCAAGGTTTCTGGACTTCTGGTATTGCCACTGTCATTTAACACAAGACTGAGAATGAAATAAAGTACCAAGTTACATAAAAACAGGGAGGCTAGACAGAGGCCAAGGTATGTATCTGGTAACTTATTTAACTCTCTAGTTATATTTTTATGTGTTGTTTTCCAGTTGACAGCATATTCCATAAGCTGTACCATAAAAGCAAGAAAGGCCAAAGATCTTTATGATACAATAGCTCCCTGGGGTATCAAGTGGCTAACAATACAATTCTGGGAAATGTAAGAACAATGCAAATATATAGTGTTACTAATCCTGCGCACGTATCCACACCATTGCTCCTTAGGGAGTCTCTGAAGCCAGAGGGAGTGTCAATGTATTTACAGCTGCATGGGATTTCAATTCTATGGGATTTTTTGTGGCTTTCCTTTGAGTCTATGAGAATCCCAAATAACTCTCTGGAAGAAGTGTCACATCTTCCCTGTAAACTAGATTTATTCTGAACTTTGCATTTGTTACTTTCAGTTTTCAGATTATAGTTTTTGTACTGGAATAAGAAATGAGTGAGTGGCTTCTTCTTTTGCTTTCTACACATCAGACGTGATTTTATAAATCTCTGTATGGTCTTTCCTCAGTTTGTCTGTGTTCTGGACTGAAGAATGCTAGGTATATAGTCATTATATATATAGCGCATATACTTCACACACACACAAACACACGCGCACACACACAAGCTATGTATATACACACATACACACTGTGTATATACTATATGGATTTTGTATGCATAATGTAAGTAGTTTTATATATATAGTATGTATCTTCATATATAAACTGACATTATTTTTGACCATCCTTTTTTGTCCCGCTCCTCATCTTGCCCAATGCTGCTTTATTTACTTTTGAGATAAACTATATAACTCTGGATGAAAATTAAGCAATTTCAGACCATGGAACCTTGTGATATTATGACTATTTTCCTTAGGGATTATAAATTCACATTTCCTGCATGCTGAATTTTACTTGAAAATTTATGACCCATTCACAGGATAATCTTAGGACTCTTTTATCTTTTTCCATAAGTAATTCAGCAATTTTATTCTCTAAATAGTTTAATAATCCCAGATAAATATGTGACCTTATTTTCAACACCTTTTTCAGATCTTCTATCAATGTTTTATACTTAATAGGTTAATGTATGAAATTGGAAGATTCCTCTTGAATACAGAAATAATTTAGTTTTTATAATATGACCAACAGCCCCAAGTTTCCTATACATTATCATGTATACATTTTATAATATGCAGAATGTATTATAAATTACAAAACTCTCTGTACACAGATAAAGTAGTCACAAATTTTCTGCAGTGCTTTACTAATCATAAATTATTTCTCACTAGGGACTAATCTACTTCAATGAACACCCTGACTTAATTATTAAAAAGAGATAGGTCAGGTCATATACGCATATCCATCATATTGCCTTATATAAAGTGGGTGGAAAGAGTATTAAAAGTTTGGCACATCGTACAGCTATAGCTCACAGAATAGTTTCTTTCAAGAATCAGTGTTTTGCTTTCCAGTCTTTGTCTGTCTTTACAGCTATTATTCATTGTGCAAAGACTAGTGTGAGATATTATGTAAAGCAGAAGTCTAGAAGTGCTCAGTATCCTTTGCTGTTACTGTTGGTAATCATTATATACATTCATTTCCATTTAATTCATAGTACAACCTAGGAATCATGCAGCACAATTCAGACTTATTTTTGTTTAAAACTGCAAAATCTGAACTATGATCTCATTCTTGCACCTTAGGTGATATCTATATATGTATTATACAATCTATTCATTCAAGTGTTATAGTCTGTTTCCAGACTAGAGAAAATTTGAATTTTAAAAAGGATATACTTTAGAAGATGCAATAAATACTTCTAAGTAGAAAGAAGTTTGTTGTTTATAACATAAAACCTAAACTAAAAGAATTTATAGGCCTTTCAGAAAAAGATGAACAATTATAAAATGAATATAAATCTTATAAAATGAAAGTAAAATCTTACTTTGAATCTTTGTAGATTTTGCTGCTGTCCACTGAATTTCTCACCTAAGAAAGAAGAAAGAGGCAAAATAAAATGTTGTGAAATTAATTGTAAGTTGTTTAGTTAGAGAATTAATGTTAAAAATTGTGACAAGCAAGAATCATTCTTACTTTTTAAGTTCTGAATCCAAGTGAAGAGAACATCCTTTGTATTGCGCATTGTAATCTTTCACAGCAAAAAAGTTCTATACAATTTAACATACACATACTTTCTCAAGTTTCAGTCTGTGTAACAGCAAATGCAGACAATACAAAAGGCAAAAGAATCATCTATCAAATTATAAAAAGGCAAACTCAATCTTCTTCAGTGTGTTGAAATGGATATTCAGTTTCATTGAGGAAAGAGAAATAATTTCAACAGACTTGATACTTATCATATCATATGCTTATCATATTGTGATGCATATCATGAAGTATATTTGTTTCTTTGCATTCATTCAACAAATATTTTAAATTTCAAATTGGGACAAGGCAAACATGAGAACCCAGTTCAGTACTCAGTTAATATGATGAAAAAACTTACAGAGATTCTCTCTACAAGGCCTAAAGGTAGCTCTAACGAGGAATTTGCTTTCAAAAAGTGCTTCACTTTTCTACTAAACAGAAATATGTGCTTCCAGGTGATCTAACAATGACAAAGGATTTATCAGGCTGAAGACAGAGGCAGAATATCTTCCATTAAAATTTGTGTTCTGAACTGCAGCTGAATATTTTAAAATCAGCACTCTTTTTTTAATTTAATTGAAAGGCAATCACAGAACTATTCTCCATAATTTCTGGTAGACAAATAGAAGGACTTTTACGTGGGTGTTGTGGTTTAAGAATAGTACTCCCTAGTGCAGTGGCCCCACCCAGACTCTTCCAAACCAGATGCCCTCCTGGTCCCCCCTTTCCCCTCCTCTTTCCTAGTCTGGTGGGGTGGAGTTGAGAGTTGGAGGCACCCAAGATGAGGGTTCATTTAAGAACAACTTTCTGGAAACAGTAATGAAATAAGAAAATTAACAGTAACAGCAACAATATTAATAACAAAAGTATAGAAAAGAGAAGGTGGTTCACATGCACAGATGCTCACCACAGACTCCAAGACAATGATAAAGGGCCGACAATGGCACCACGTTTTTTTTACAGAAAGCTATATCCTTCTTATTGGAAGCCAAGGAGTCCCATCACCCCACCCCTGACAATGATGTGAGGTGAAATAGAATTACCTCCAGGTCCTGGCCAAAACTAGGACAGTGGGTTTGCAAGCAGCACAGAAAGGCACTTATGTTACTTAAAAATCTTTCTTTGATTATATTGCCCACAGCAGAAAGTTCATTCATCCTCAGTTTCCTACCAAATTTTTTAGTGCTTTTTTTAGTCAAAAGAACCTGGGAAGAGAGAAAAGCTGTTGCTTTAACAGTGATGTTGCTGAACACAGTTCTGGAGCAATTAGAACTGAAGAACTGAAGACTGAAGAACTCTTCTACTTCCTACATTTTACTAAGAAACATGCAGACAATTACAGTTTTTCATAGTGAACACCAACATATTTCAAATTCTAAAAATTAAAGTTGTATTACAGGAATTTGGTCAGTGTATGTTAAAGCCTGGGCAGATAAGTGAAACTGGCATGCTTTTGTTATTGCAGGAGGTCCCTGATACTTGTATTTTTATGTCCAACACAGGGCAATCACTTCTTCCTGCCTTCCCTATCACCACTCCCATTTTATAGCAGTGGAAGATGGGCTGCCTTAGGTATATCTCATCTTCCTGGATCTTGGGTTGGAACTTTGCACTTAGCTGGGAAACAGTGAGTAGATCCTACATGCACTATGCTGACTTCTCCCATATTCTGCCCACATTGCTGGCCAAAGAAGAAGGATGAGCTGAGAGATAAGGCTAAAGCCCATTTTCATTCAGTTTATGGGACTGCAGCAGCAGACACAAAAATAAAATGAAGGCAATCCAAATCCAAACATCTGTTCTCTGTGCAGCAGGTGCCTCAGGGCCCAAGAAGAGACACTACAATTGTCAACACAGTTTTTGGTTCTGTTTTGTTCTTTGTACTTTCATTTTTGATGGAGGCTTCTGTGCCAGGCCAAGCTCAACAGAATGGCTTCTCTGCTTGTTTATTTTAATCTGGCTTTGAATCTTGCTCTGGTTCATGAAGACTATCTGATTTTATGTCCCCAGAGTATTTTACTGTATTTTTGAAGATATCTACAGGAAAAATATTATAAACTGACTAGTTCTAACAATTTATTATTACATATTTTGCTAGCTCTTTTATACTTGGGTTTTTCTTTTAATGTAAAAACATTAAGGTGTTTATGAAATCTTTAAAGACAGAACATGTAAAAGTTGCTCTTCACAGAAATATTGCATTGATCCTTGTCAGATAAAAAATACTTTTGGTAATGGTGAAATTGTGAATCCACACAAAAGAGAAGAGTGAAAAAGTTAACACCATACCTGTGCTTTTTTTTTTTGCATTTTTTTTTTGTTTTTGGGGTTTTTTTTGGTATATTATCTGTTCAGGAAGCATATCGTCATGACTCTGGATTTCATTGCAGTTTGTACCCTTTTGTCATGTGTTTCCAGTTGCTTTAGCAAAATATGTAATAAAGAGTAGTTCTCATTTAAAAAGATAAAAGATTAGGTAAAGAAGTGGTTTTTACTCTAGCTGCTCCTTTCATCAGTAATTTCAACAAAAGAGACAAAAGAGTCAACCCCCCAAACACATCCTTCCCCGTAAGCTAAAGGGAAGATTTTGAAAATAGTTAGATGAATGAGTAATTTTTCACATGTGAATAGTCAAAGTAAAGCTCTACTGACAGGGTAAGACGCATAAATTTTACATGATTTAGCTCCTTCAGTAAGCATTGAATGCAAGTGACCAACTGAGTGTTAAATATATTGAGCAAAGGAATGTCACTGTGCTCTAAGGCAATTTAGGACATGTATTTCCAAAAACGTAACAATAAATAATACAAGTGTATTTAAAAAATAGTTCAGAGGAAAGACATATTTTTAGAAAGCAAATTGCATATCCTGCCATTCCATAAATAAAATATCTAATGAGCAACATTTAGTATACTTGGGAGCTAAAATGTAATTTAGATAAATTACAAGAATTGTCTCTCTGTTACTGGAGAATTTTCTGCTCCATCTGTCAGAGTGGTTTAAAAATATCAGTTCAATTCTTCTTGAGGACCTCCACTGCTAAGCAGATATGGTTAAAATTTGTGCTTTAGGTTTTAATTTCATATATAGTTCCCAGTTAAATTATATAATGGGTTCTGTTTATCATCACCAGTCTTTGCTCTCTCTTTGTCTGATATTCCCTCTAGTCAGGAGAACTATCACTTAAAAATTATTAGTTGACTTTAGAACAGGTTGGTGTTTCCATTACTTTTCTTTTCTCCCATACTCAGCTAAATATCTTTTCCACATAATTTTTTTTTCCAGACAGACACTAGCTTCAGTATCAAGATACTTTGTCTTCTTTAGCAGACATCCTAACCCACTTCTATATTTCTGGCATTCAGGGGCAATATTCCAAATAAAAGACGATTTCCCATCAATATTTTCCATTGATATTTATTATTTTTATTTTATTTATTATTGAAAAAGCCTAAATATGCAGTTTCTCTTCAAGCAGTAACTTACTCAGAAGTACTGCATCAAAGTCTTCTGTCCAGTACTACTAGTACTGTCTGGTACTGCTATTAGCTCTATCAATTACAACTCTGTCAATGGAATTGGCCCTTTTGTACCTTTTACCTGTTGGTCTACTTATCATCAGTAAAATGTTTCCTCTGAGTCAAAAGTAAGGACTGAAGGATCATATTTTTAGTTCTCATATTAAGTATTAATTAGGGAATCAAACTACTGGCTTTTTTGTATACCTGCAGAACAAACAGTTTGTATAATACAAATTCACCATTACACTGAGGGCTAGTACAAGATAAATGCATGGCACATTTAGAAGAGTCTTTCTCAATAGTGATGTTATGAAACATTTATGAACACTGAAGTCTATACACACCAGAAAGCCTGCTAAAATTGAAAAGAGTTCCTTACTTATGCAAAAATAAGCAGATGCTTAAGTGTTTGCAGGAACAAGTTTTAATTTCTCTCCATGGGTGTTGGACAGATCCTCTGCACAAGGATGAACTTCAGTCAAAAAAATGATTAAGAGCAGCAACACACACTACAGGAAAGTGTATCCACTCCAGGAAAATTAATTTAAATAATGTTAGCTGCAGTCTGATCAGTGACATGTAAAACCTTAAATCTCTTGAGACATATTGCATTACAGAACAGTGTCTGCAAGTATTCTGCATCAACCAATTGTTTTCCTATCTTGCATAAGACACATCAAGACTTTTTCACTTAATGAAACGTTACTATTTGGGTTCATTTAACCCCCCCCAAAAAATGTATCATTCATGTTTTCCAGTTAAAAATATGTTCCAAATCATCTACAAGTTTTATGTATTTTTATATTTTCTTATTGTGTTATTTTTTCTGACTAATTTCTAGTGTTTGGATCTTCACCATGTCCAGTTATAATAAAGACAAATCTCAGAAGTACTTTTGAATACCATCTTCAAAGCTGCAAAACTATTTGTAGCTGCAGATACGTACATAAATAAATCTCTGTATCCTGATTTAATAGTCTATCTTGACATGACCATATTCATGATGTCAGAATTTCATCTTTCATTTGCAAACTCATTAACTGCTTTTTAAAATATGAATTACAATTTTTCAGCATTTTTCTGTTATTTTAGAGAAGTCATAGGAGTGGTTCCAAAATTTACTGAATGCAATGGATAGATTTTCCTGGACCTCAAGATGGGTTTTGCAATCAGGCCCTTAATTAGCACCAGAAATTAATTTTAGAAGAGTATTTTGTTTCAGACTCATGCCAGAAAGTTCTGTCTGAATAGTAGTTTTCAAATTGTTCCATAATTAAAGCCTAAACCCATTGTACTTTTTGTTCTCTAAAGTGAATAAACTGCTCATTCATCTCGTAAAATTTCTTTTTAATATTTTCTTCAAAGATAAACTAACAAGAATCAATTTTTAATGTGGAATTTTACTTATTTCTGTAAGTGTTGCCTGAATGTCTCCACCATTTTGCAGCACTTGCACATTTGTTTATTTCTTTTAATGAACTACAATTTAAACTTGTTTTAACCTGCCTTTGTAGCCAGAGAAGGGATTACATGTTATACTCTGCTCATTTCTCTTTAAAAAAAATGATATTCAAATTTGCAGTTTTGGCATTCTGAAGGTAAACTAAATGTGAAAGGCTTATCAAAAGACCATAGGTTCTATGGTGAGATATATTAAAATCTGATCTCTATTTCTTAATGAAGAATTCCTGATGTCAGAATTCACAACATATTGACTAGTTCTCCAGATTATCTAAAGACTGTGAAATCTGAGAATATATTTGTATGTGTGCATAATATTTTGTGCTGCTATGCAAGATATACTTGTTGTTTCATCTGAAAAATGTGACTTATGTGATAACATGACCATAGGACATAGCTAGGTATATTAACACTACATACATATTGCAGACTAATGGAGAAGGTTAAAAGTTAAAGGAGAATAAGAATTACAGAAGGAAACCCAGGTGCTGCTTGCTGGATGAAACATAGTCATGATGCCACACAAAGGTTCCCTAAACACTGATAACCACCTGTTATTGGAGGATGCACGGAAGGAGAGTGATGTGAAAGCACTGTGGTCTCCCTCCACAAATACCCTTCAGAATGGAGAGCATGGTGACATTTTGACTGTGAAGTGTCTGTCCACCAAGAAATATGCCTAGGACAACTACCCTATTAAGCACTTATGACTAGATTCATTCAAACTCCACGTAAACGTAAGGAAATAGTATAAAAGGAGGTTGGAAAGGCGGAGAAAAAGGAGAATTTCCACCAAAACTGCTCAATTAGGTGATGGAGCTGAACCTGTCTTCTCCTCCCAGTTCAGGGATGCCTGTTGGGTGAAACACTTATGCTATGTGTGCTGACTATTGTATTCAAGGACTAGAGTTCACTTTTGCTCCATAACATACTAGTAGAAGGCTTAGTTTTAGAGTTTGTGCTTGTGTTTGCTTACAGTTAAAGCAATACAATTATTGTATTGCTTTAAGTGTGTTTTTGCAGCTAGATCCTATCACTGACAAGTATGAACCTTATTAACTAGTCACAATTTGCATTAATAAGGAGTGTTATTCTGTAAGCTGTTAAACTGAGTCTTTATAGGGTGCTGACAGTTTGCTGAGGGTGCAATAATGAGTGGGAAGATCTGCTGAGGGGTTCTCCCTTACACTGGTGAATGACAGCCTCCGGAAAAGGGCAACCAAATTACTCAGATCTTGTGAATATGTCTGGTGAAGAGTCCTCTTACATGACACCTGACAGAGTGGATTGGACACACATGGTTTCATTTTCCCTGGGGCACTAACAGGCAAATAAATCTCTGTGGGTCAAGAAAATTTACCCTATCTAAGGTCTGGGCAACCTTTCCCCTACTAGCTTTTATGTGACACATACAGAACTGTCATATCAGAAATCACATTCTTGTCTGATACACTAACAGAAGTTTCATACCTCAAAAAGAATAGCACACAAAGAGAACATGATTAACCAAAGGACGATAATATTGTTAATTGATAATGTTTTTCCACTACATTTTGTAACATATTTTCTTAATTCAAAAATGTGCTATTAAGGGAGATTTTTAGGTTTTGAGTTATTTTAGGTTTTTGTTTCTGTGGGTTTTTTTGTTTTTTTTTTACTGTGTTGTAGCTTATTGTTGCTATGAGGCTATTTTATGAATAGGAGGACCTTGTTTTTAATAAGATGAAATGGAGTTTAGTTAAGTGAAAATACACAGGGAGACGTGGAGAAATTTTGAAATATACCCATGATAACAATACACAATGTCCTCTGTGTCTAGTTGCTGATGTAGAAAGGATATGTAGAAATGACTGCACATGCAGAAAAGGATTGTATACCTTTACAATCTGTATAATATACAAAAGTAGATCATTTGCAGGTAAGATTTGGAACAGATCAATGCTTCATGATGAGATATGATGAATAATCACATTACTTTGTGTGCAGATAAGACCTAAGGCACAGAATTAAAGACTGCTCTGCAAAACACTGAAAAGTTACTGTGCTTTTGGGTCAGATTACTTATGTTCCTACAAACACAAGCTACCTCTGAGCATGAAAAATTATTTTTTTGCTTAAAAAATCCCATACAGACACTAGCAAGTCTGTGTAAACAAAATTCAGAAGAAAGAATTGAAAAAGTTCATATCCCAGGCAGACCATTAAACCATGTGGAGTGGGGGAGGAATAGAAGAAAAGGGAGAGAGAGATGGTTTGTTATTGCTACGGAATAAGGGAACAGGTACTAACAACCAGAAAACCAGGAGACACAAACAGAACTAGCAAGCTCTGTGATCATTCACATTGCTTTCCCTTTCTTCTTTCTTTTCTCATTTGAATTCTATGGTACACACAAAGATATTTTAACACAATGTCAATTACCGTCCCTAAGAATGAAATGTGGGATCATATTTCTCTAAATATTCAAATATGAAGTCCAGAATGCTCTTTAAACAGAAAAAGAGAAATTTAATAATCCCAATATATTGAGATACTTCTAGAAAATGAAATTCATACTATATGTTAACACACAGAGGAATGACTCCTACATAATAATCCAGCAAAAGATCTGCTACATTATAGAAATATTTCTTAAATTGAATAACAAATAAAAGGAGATATTCGTCATAACAGACATTATTTCAGCTTATACTTCTATACCAATGGATAAGTAAATGGGATACATATGAATGAGAATAAAAGAGCAGTGGAGACTTTCTAGTCTCTTCAGGGACAAAGTATTTTTTCCTGAAAGATTACAGTAAAAGAATATGTAGACCTTTACTTTCAAAATAATATAAAATCTTGCTTAGGCAGGATGCAAAGAAGTTTGATGGATGAACACAATGATTTTTGTACATGTAAAGTACTAATAAAAATTTCTGAAATAGCAACTATATATAAGTATGTAAAAAGAAGTAAAAGAATAACATTAAATTACAGTTCTACCATCTTAATTTTCATAACTCTTGAGCCATGACATACTGCACAGATCTAGAGCACTACCATGCAGTATTGATTTCTGCCATTTATCTGAAACTAGGAATAAGCGAAACACTGCATATCATTAAAGTTAATGAGGGAATCATCTTAGTTGTTCCCAAGAGGTAATCTTGAACAGAAAAAAAACCCTAAACTGAGTTTATATTCAGAGTTGAGAGGGAATTAAATGAGACTGTTGCCAAGGTGAAATAACACCTGAAAATTTCTGATATACATCATCCAAAGGTTTCTATAGTTTGATCTTCCATTTTGGCTCAGCATTACCAGTGGTCTGAATTAACACCTACTGTTGCTAAGGACTGATGCTGTTGCCAAGAGAAAATGGCCCATATTAACCTTCCACAAGTATGTAAATATGTTGATAGAAGTGTGCTGATAAGAGATAGGAGAAACATGTCTTGGAAAATTGGATGATCTATTTTTTCTTATCCATGACGTAACAGTGAAGTGACTTTTCTTAGTCTATGTGCACAAGAACTCTAGCCTGTAAGACTGTCAATAAAGTAGCTGACAATAATGGTGGTAATCTTAAATGAACGTTTTATTCTATAGGATATAAATCTTAATCAGGCATTCAATATAATCTTTAAAATTGTTATTGAGGGGATTTAACTGAATTCAGATAGCCCTGTGTGTAACTCAGAGTAGCAAAGACATATGATCGTTGCTCCTTTATGTTTAAAATGAATTTTGTCATACTCAACATTGTAATAACATTCTTTAATGTTATGAAATTTGATTACCATTACCTCAAAAGCAACTAAGAATATGCTTCAAATAAAATAATAAAATAGATACTTTGAATGCAAATGAACAGATTCTTTAATTGCTGTGTGTCACGTATGTAACAGGCATCTTTCCTAGATGCTGGTTATATTGCAGTCTAATGACTCTCTGGCAATTTACATAGTATTGCCAATTGTACTCTGTAGTATAATCTTGCTTGTAAGACCTTGTCATTCTTAGTCATTTCATGGAGCAACTTCTTGTTTATAAATCAGAGAAAGAAGACCAGCAGAAACCATTAGACAAAAATATCTACACAGGAGGGGTTGAAAAAGAGTTACAGCATCCTGTCTTGACAAAGACTATTACAACATGCATGTAATTCTTGCTTTCATTTATAAGTGTTGAGTAAAAAACACAGACCTACACTATGCTACAGAAAAATCAATTGTAATGGATGAAATTATGCATTTTCAGAAAACTAGTTTACAAAATATAATGGAATAGTAAAATTACAGTGTTCAGTTGCAATGTTTCACCCTCTTTAGGACCCTTCCTAGAAGACATTTAACCATCTTCTACCTCTTTCAAGGCAGTTTTGTTCTTGCTTTTGCTGGGCTTTAAAAGAGACTTGCAAAAAGTCACTTAAGAATATGATCTCTAGAAAACATCTGTATGCTGTTCTATCCAAACTGAAAAGTAACTCTTGAAGTCACAAAATCTGAGAAAGTCCATGACTGCATTTGTGGTGTGGAAGCTTACGTCTGTATGCTTAGCTTTGACTGACACATCATTTCTTCTCTGGACCCCAATCTATTTTCTGCCTCACTAAACTTACAAAACTCTGCATAAATTTTCCTTCTTAGCTTCTTCTGTAATCCTATGAACACACTGTCTTCCTGTTCATTCCTTCAGTCAGTAAGTGCCAGCTGTTGGGTCCTGGAAACAGTTTTATTTATGTGAAGTAAAAAAGTGAAAAATAAAAAAAGAAGAGTTGATCAGAAATCTGTGAGAATAACAAAAACTTTGTGATTGCACTGAAATATTGAATGAGAATGTTTGAGTCAAGTAAAATAAATTATTATGGTTTCCATCAATCAACATATAAATGAACTTAGACTAGATGCGTTTTCCATGGAAAGATAAAACTCTGAGTGATTTCAGTCTATAAACTAATCCCTTTTTGATTGTTCTGTTATGCATGAAACAGAGGGCATGCTGAGAAATGAAAAAAGCTAGAATGAATGTAAATTAATTATCCTAATGTATTCTGCCATATTGCATCTGTCAAAAATGTCCTCATTTTTAATGGGAAACATGCAACACTCCGTGCATGCCCTATTCATATTTTTACAAGTTATAAAACATGTTTGCATTTTCGATACCCAGAATAGAGGTATTTATAATATTTTAGCTGAAGTCCATTAATATGTGCATGTATAATTAAAAATGAGTAACTCTTCTCATGAATTACAATAGCTTCCAAGAGACACTGCCTCCAGAGTGGCAAAGAAAGTTGATCTTTATGGAGGTGCAATGGGAGAGAGGTTCACCTTCACACAGATCTGCAGTGCCTGCTGTAGAACTTGAAGATACATGAATACCTATGATATGGAAGGGAATGACACTACTGGGTAGCGGTGCATTAATGTCCCATTTTGCTGATGAAGCATATATTCTTTTCCGTTTCCTGGAAGAAAGAGACAGACATCAAGTCTCACCAATGTGCACAGCAGCCATATCAAAATTCTTTGTATTTGCTGACTTTGCTTAGGTGAAGAAAGTATCAGAAATGTTAACTTCTTAGAGAGTCTGTCATGTTGCACCTGTTTTGGCAAGAAACAATACCATTGACAGTACAAAAGGTGTTTCTTTTGTCACTCAAGACAAATTGGTTTTCCCAAGTAACAACTCTGAAGTGGGTAAGAGTGGTCTGCGCCTCACCACACCATGGGTTATCCAGCCCCTGCTATCTGCAGATTGGAGTAAAGAAAACCTATTGGCCTTTTTTAGGCATAGGATGTGAAATCTCAGAGTCTGCCCCTGTCATTATTTGTGTTTGGCCTGTCTCTATTTATCAAGATATGAGACATGTAGCGAATCCAGTTGGACTTAAAGGGTAGTCTTATTCTTGAAAAAACAGATCCACTTTTTCCTCACTAGTTTTCTTGAAAAAGCTGATGTCTGAGCAAAGAACAGAAGTGATGCATGTAGCCAAGGAAACAGGAGAATCCAGAAAGACTTTTGAATTGCTAGGAGGATGTGTGTACTTCTGGAGACTTAGGTAGTTACACATGTCCAAACAGAAAAGTCACATTTCCCGTACCATAGGTCAAGAGTTCTCTAATTCCAGTAAACTGGACCACTTTAGGTAATATCTTGAAATTCTTGTAACATCTGGTGTCAGAAGATATGTGATTGTTATTTCATTTTCCAATCTATAAACTTCAGTGGTAACTCTCTATCTATTTCTCTTGCTCTCAGAAATTATGTTCCCAAAGGGAAAAGCAGTTTGGAAGAACAACAAAGACCTTCTATGTTGACTTTTAGAGATCAATGACAGGGAGAAGTGCTGGTTTAAACTCAAAATACTTAGGCTTGCCATAAGAAAAATAAGCAAACTTAGAGCATTCCTGCTGTGTTCCTCTGTCTTTAATTTGCATGCCAGTATATGTTATGCCTTTGTGATAGGTAAAAGAATGGGGGGTCTAATTCAAATTATAGGTACTGCAGTGACTAGTTAGTGTGGTTGTTTGTTGTCTTAGCAGTAACATTGTAATACCGGAACTCTGAATAAAAATATTACAATGAATTCAGAAGTCTTCTAAAGAGTAGTATCAGAGATCCCACCAGATATAATATGATGATAAAATGCCTGGAATAATATTATGGTATGGATAATTATTTGTGTGGAAAATGAAAGAATTTACTATTGTGTATATATATTAGCAACCATAAGTAAAATTTATTGTAATTTTAGAATTTGCTAATTAGAGAAAGAAACAAAACTACTGTTTGCTGAAAAACTTGGTAAGCAAGAGCCCCTAATGAAACAAACACCTTTGTATCTGTTTCATTTGCTTACTGATGAGGCTTGGGTGATAGAATACAAAAAGATAGTAAAGTCTACCCATGTGTTCAGTCTCTGGCCTATGAGAAGACCTAAGAAGATTCATCCAGATAGTCAAAATAAATACACAGTGCCTTTAAAATTCTTCTGTTATGTCTTTTTATTGTACATTGTTTTCACTACTCTTGTGGAAATAATATTTCCTATTACACTATTAGTCTCTTATACTAGTCCCTACTACCAGCCTCTAACAGAGATTACCCCTCCCTTATGTCAAATACTGTTTGTTTTCCAAAGGCTCATTTTGTCCTACTACTTTAAAAAAAAGGTATTACAGGGGTTTATCCTGCCACCTGATCTGCTCAACACCTTAGTCAGTGACCTGGAAAGGAGATGGAGGGCATATACATCAAGTCTGCGGAAGGACCAGTATCCTGGAGATAATAACATAAACATAGAGGAAAGGTTAAAAGCTGACAAACTATCGAAAAAGTGAGAATACTATGCTTAAGGTACCATATCGCAGTATGTCTCTCTGCTTTTCTCTGAAGTTATTGCTTTAGGATTCACAGGCTGTTTCACAATTTTTCCTTCATAAACTCCTGTTCTGTTTTTATATTAGAAGTAGCATTTTGCTTTGGAAGAGTTTAATAAGGTAATGATTGTTCAGTAAAGGCCTTGACAAGTGAGGAGTATATTTCACATCAGTTCATTTTGAAATTCCAGTTTATCCATGTGGCTTTCAGTACTGAATTTATTCACAATTAAATCTTTGTCTGAATTAGCAGAGGTATTCCTTTGTTTCAGTTGATTAGTCAGATGTATACATGAATTGAAAGGCAATTTTCTTAATGATGCTAACTTGTCAGAACCTAAATCAAGGTGTTTCTTTTAAAGCTCATCTTGCATCAAGAAGCTTTCTGTGAATACTGCTGTACTATTTATTTGCTCTTCACTTCTCTCCAGAGGTATGGTAATACACAATTGTGACTAAGGAACAAAGTGACTTTGCTCTTTTATCCTTACTTTAAGTTTCTTTTTTAAATTTTATTTTTCCTTTTTCTCTTACAAATAAATAATCTGTCAAGTCACATTGTGAGTCCAGGAGCTCAGATGAATTCCTGTGCTTTTTTCATTATTACTGCAAGCAAATTCAGAAGGACCAAGAAGAAAATTCAAAATATATTCACTTCCATCAAAAGAAAGATTAAGCAACAGCAGAATTTTCTGTGGCAATTTACAGATGCTTTTCTCCATTTAAAACTAAAGACTAAGAAATTATACATCTGCAGTGTAAAACTCCACAATCTGTGTTCTAAATGAAACATTTAAAAAGTCTGTAATAATAGGTCCAAAGGTGGGTAGTTAGGTGAAACAAAGCCCTGCCTTTCACATTCATACAGAAATGGTACCCCTAAAAACTGTCATTGTGCTATTAAACCCTGAAATTAACAACTGTGTCTAAAGGGCTGAAACCTAGTTTCAAATGAACCAAAAAGAAAATACCTAGCACCTAAAACTTCCAGTGCCTTCTATGATAGCATGATTCTACCTTGAAAATAATAATAATTTATATATCCTTATCCCTATTCAGTTACTGTGTTTGTATTAAAGGAAGTTTCCCAAACATATGCAAGTGTCTAAAATGAGTTCTATGAGTCCTTATTTAGTGCTGCTTAAGCACTCAAAGACTGACCATTTGCATGTATATTGCTATAGTTTTAGGAAAGTCCGTAACTGAAAATCTAGGTGAAGGCCTTCTCCTGACATTAAAACTCAGTCTGGTTATAAACTGTCAAAGAACACAGAACACTGGGTTACAGAAAACAATTGTTTAACTTTGTTAGTTTTCACAATAGTTGAGCCAGTGGAATATATTATGAAAACAGAACAGATTTTCTAGAATTTTCTGGGAAATTCCATGCAATGCTTTGAGACCCTAAAAAAGTATCTGTTTACTTCCATGTTAATCTTTAGTATTACTGTTTCATATGTTAGTAGCACAAATCTTGTGGCAATGTTATGTGCACAAATCTTGTGGCAATATTATGTACACAACTGAGCCGAGCTGAAAGGGACCCCTGCCTAGTTGATCTGTGAGGAGGCGCTGCGGTGGTGGCAGCCACAGCCAGAGAGAAATGTGTCAAACTAACTCTCCCAGCCACTGCTGTGGTTATAGTGTCTGTGACACTACTGTGGTCCTGGGAGCTGAGTCAAAGCCCAGCCATAACCCTGGCATTGGAACCACAGCGGAGTCCGAGCCCAGAAGAGCTGCTTTTCTCCTGCAACGTGCAGAAGAAACAGTAACATCCTGCAGCTTTGCAGCTGAGCTGGAGTGAGGCGACATCTGTGTGCCTGGGAGCAGGGAATGCCCTGTGTCAGAATTGCTGTAGAACCAGGATCCACACTGGCCTCTCAGCAACTTGACTTCTTTTCAGATGACATAACCTCCCAGGATTTTGCTTTACTTCCACTTCCCCATGTATTTTACCTAGGTGGGAAGGACATTAAACCATGAGAATTCTGTCTGCTACAGTATTTTCCATTTGTTCTCCCTGTGGGAGGGGAAACATGTGTTGGTCACCATTTTTGTCTGTGTACAAGATGAGTGGTGGTCTTGGTCTGTTGTTGGTTTGGGCTGTTCTGTTTATATTGTGGCAATATGGAAGCATATTGCTGTTTTTCTTGTCAGTAAACTGTTATTTTTAAAGTTATAGCTCCTCACATTTAATGTCTGTGTATTGGTGAAAAAAAAGAAAGAGATGTTTTAATAAAAATGTAGAGAGTTCATTTATTTGAGTCTCCACTCTAGTATTTGTCTTTAAAACAATACATTGTGTTAATGGGATATCTGTAAGTTTGTTGTGGAAGACAAACCACAAATATCTGTGTAAGAAGGAACAAGACTGCACACCAACTGAAATGGAAAAGGAAAAAGGTCCATATTTAAGTAGATTGACAAAAAGAAAGAAAGTGTGAAGGAAGATTACAGAACTATAGTAATGGTGAACATCTAACAAGTTAATTGTAAGGTAGCAAAAGTTTTTTTTTCTCTCCTCATATATATAATTGACTTGAATGTGAAATAACACTGTTTCTTTCCTCAAGTATGAAACATCTTAATATTTTCTCCTTTGTCTCTACAAATCCAGATGACAAACATAATCCAAGAAAAACAGCTGCCATGTATACTCTAGTGTTCCTAGTATTTACCTCCAAATGGTCATACCAACCACTTCATAATGTTTATCTTGCTAAAGCTATCTTCGTGAAAGTCAAATCCCAAACCTTGGAAATACAGAGACATTTTGAGCTGAACTTCTCAGATGAACTGAGTTAATGGGGTTGTAAAATACAGTGACAATTCCTGCACTATTCAAATTCTTCTCAAGTGAATGTGAAAATAACATCCTTATTCAGCATGCAGTAAGGCTGCATGAATCCTCTTACTTAAGGCAAAGAACATGCAGCTATCACCTTGATTTGAAAGTATGGGGAAATCTTTGAAACTACTTTTCTAGCCTGAATTTTGCAGCGTTTCAAGTTTATATTGTTATAGTAACTTTCTTTATCTCACTTTGTATCATGCTCTTATTTCAAATGGTTGGGATGCAGTATGCTCAAATCCCAATCATTTTGTTGTACTTACTCCTCTGCTCTTTCCTTCCATATTGCCATCTCTTTCTCAGGACTACAGATGATAAAATGTGAGATGTTAAAAACCCAGATGAAAAGCCTTTCTATGCTCCATTTAGTCAAGTGAGAGAGAGAAGAAAAGAAAAAAAAGGAATGAACATGGCTGGGTTTTGGGGCATTTTTTTCTTTCCTATGTGAAAAGCACTAAGTCGCCAGATCAGATCTGAGAAACAAGAAAAACCTATTTGAATTATTTGGTTAGGTTATTTGGTTATGTGCTTGAAATGACCTGAAGAAATTAAAGAGTTTGGACATTCAAATGTTATAAATTAGCTTTGGAGGATTCATAGCTAAATCTAGTCAGAGATGCTCCTGATTTCTGTAAACATACCTTGTTACAAAAGCCTATTTATAGGAATCAGAAAACCCACAAGAATAAATCTGAATAAAAGTTTTCTCTACCTTTACTTTTGTGTTATGTGATATGCAAATTTCAACTCAGTTTTAAGAATGGAACTGACACTTTCATAATAAAGAAATGTTCTCGCCGCCTATGTATTCACATTTCAATACTATAATGCTTTGTATTGCTGTAATGCTTTACTTTGCAAGCGTTAATAATAGTTTCTTAGAGCATTGCCAGAGGCAGATAATGCAAGTATAAATATCCCTAGTGTTTAAAGCAGAAATGGCATAGTCTTTTATCAAAACCTGTCTGATAAGGTAGCATTTGGTGAGGGGTGAAAGTAGAATTGATTATTTTATGGCAGCAATCATTTTAAATATTTTTAAGAAA
>WBMV01006667.1:32877-53954 GCA_013396655.1 Campylorhamphus procurvoides | reverse complement strand
AGAAACACAAAGAACTACTGCAGTAATTCACAGTTTAAGATGTAGCTGTTTCATACAAAAACCAGCCCAGATAGTAAAAATGAATTCTTAGATACCTGGAGGCAAAACTCTTTGTTGTAGGGTGAATTATTTTTTTTTTCCTAATCTTCCAGACCTTAATTTTTTCTATTAATTGAAAAGTAATGTCCTTTTATCAATTGTTTTTTAATATGAACCAAATGTATTCACAGAAACATGCTGCAGATCAACTACATTTGATGTTTAGTCCTAGAATATTTTTTTCTCTGTAATCACATTTTTGTGTCACAAAGCTTTTACTGCAAGAGGAAATAAATTGCAATGCAGAAATAAAACTTTGATGTTGCTATGTAAAATATTCTGGCTTTCAGCATATCACTATCTGTAAGCAAAATGATGCAGACTTCAAATGCAAGCCATAATTACTTATTTTTACAAATACTACAACTGCACCTATTTGTGCTACCTCTGTTGTGAGTCCTTGGATAGAACTGTTGACAAAACAACTCCCAACTGGATGAAAAATAGTTAATGTTTCTTTAAACAAGTATAGAAACCCTTTTTCAGAGGGCTAGATTTAGCTGCTGTAGGAAGTATATTTCACAAGACTATTTCTGTTGCATGTAACTAGTAATGCTGAATGAAGCTTAAACCCATACAACTGTTTCACACTGTATCCTGTGTACACAGCCAGAGACTTGAGTAAAGTCTTCAACCTGGAACTTGATTTTCTTTATTATCCAAAAAAACTCCAACTAACTCTTATAACAAATTTTGTCATGTAATGAATGTCCTGTTCTCCCACTTACACATTTGTGAAAATGGATGAACATTTCTGGGAAATCTGTAGAGGTTTTTCCACTAAATGGTGCCTCAGTAGCTGTACAGGTCTCAGCATGGAGATTTTACAGCAAAACCTGATCTGAATCTTGCTTGGATATGAATTTTCCTTCTATAAAATTCATGGAAATGATTCATATTTAACTAATGAGCTAACTTACAGTTAGGTTCACATTCAGTTCATGTAAGGCTTAAATAACTTTTTGTTGTGTGGTGATAATACTGGTGATACTCCTAAATTACCAAAAGTCACTAAGAACACAGACACTTATTTATATGTAAATAATATTCCAAATTTGATTATAATAATAATTACTTAGTTAATACTGTAATAGTTACTACAGTTAGAGATAAAATGCAATTTCAAATAGTTAGCTAGCTAGAAGTGATTCAGGCCACTCTCATATGAGTAAAATGCTATGTCAGATAATGAGAATATTAAATGTTAGTGGTGTTTCAGTTAACAAACAAAGATAAGCAATCAAATCCATGAAAATATGAGAAAGAGAAATTTTACTTTTGGTCTGGAACTTTGCTCTGGTAGACCACCAAAGAAAGCAAAGCATGTGACTTGATGCTGAAGTCCATACCATACACTTTTCCAAATAGATTTGCCATGTGTAGTACAGTTGGGTTGAAAGTCAAAGAAAGTTTTGCATATTCATGATCATTTTTCCTTCCAAATGACTGCACTTAGAAGGTAGCTTTCACTAGCAGCTGCTTCTTTCATAACTAAACCTGATTTTTACTGTTCTGTGTAATAAGGGTATCACTAGAAATGGCATGTATCAAGAGATTGTCCTGTGCTAAGCCATCAGCCTTCTTACAAGTGCTTCCCTCAATAGTTCCTTGCTGTCCTGCAAGGGTGTGGGTATACTTACCTGACTTCTAATGTTAATCACAATTTGCTGACTAATTCTAAATCCAATTGTAATGGTTTTTCCATGTATTGTGAACGGACCTCTAAACAGTAGCTTAAATCCATTTATTTCATTATATCACTTCCAAGTGTGACTTGATATTACCTTAAACAAACAGTCTTAGGTAAAGCTAATTTTTGAAAGAAAACATTTCAGTACTAAGCTGTCTGATAATACTTATAATCAGATTAGATTATAAAGTCTTAAGAAATTTCTTTGCAGCACAATTCCTTCTGAACAGCACCAAATCTGTTTAGTTGAAACAACCATTTCCTCAAAGGTAATGTATTTTCAGGGAGCATTTGCAGAGTGACATTTGCATATCAAGATTTATTTCTCTAGTGCTGAGCCATGTTTTCCACAAGGGTATCCAGCTTTGAACAACAGCAACAGTTCTACTAGAATTACATGTTGGGTAATGAAGGGAAAGTTTAGCATTTTGTGATTCATGATTTCTGTGGAAAGGAACAGGTAGGCACCATTTAGCTCGTTGAATGGATAAGCTGGCATCAAACACACTGGTCTTAATTAATTAGATCTGGAGATGGTAGCATTTCTGATCCTGAAAAGCACCATAAAAAATAATGAACCATGTTTTAGAAAATGAAATTTTATTTTGGCGTTATGTTGGATAGAAATTGGGAATACCCACTTCCATAAGTTCATCAGGAAATCACCAACAGTAGTTTCCTCTTTCCTACCAGGCACAGCCTCTAGAGATAATTGAGTCAGCTGGCTTAGCAAACAGATGTCCAATTATGTCATGGAACATGGGTCACAGTGCTTCTTCTTAAGAAAACTTGCAAATATTCTAAATACAACACTTAGATTCAGTTTAGGAATTCACTTAAAAAAAGTAGCTATTAAAATCTGACTATTAAACACCATTATTTCTAGGGACAAATACAATTCTGCAAACATTCAGCAAATGTTTTGAAATCTGGCAAGTACTCTGCTCAGAGGGGGATCTCTCTTTACTTGAGAGTGCATCCCTAGGTGGCGAGTAAAGAGAGATGCTTGGCTTGCTATTATATCTCTAAACCCATCAGATAACTATGCCCACCAGCCTACTTGGACACAGCAGTGGGTTTGACCATCTGCTCCCATATACAACTACAGCTGAATTTTGGCACTAGAATTCATGAGAAAAAACAAGGGATACTAAGAAACACTGGCTTCAGACAGGTGCCTTGGAAATTTACCCTTGGTAACATGTGTTGTTGCAACAGTGATATGCATTCATTTTCACAGCTCTATGAAAGTGCACAATTTGTGTTGGCATGGGACAGCAGAAGGTTGTCACTTCTGGTTAGTACTGCTTTCTGTAGAAACCACTGTTCATGTACTGTATCCTTCAGACCAAAAGGTAATAGCAAAATTTTACTTAACATATGCATGATGCTGCATACCATGGCAAAGATTGTGTAGGAGTCAAATTGTCATTTGCTACTAAGAAAAAGGCTAAGTGAATACAAGGCACAGATGTGACCTCTCCTCTATTCATGTAATTAATCAAGAACCCATTGCAAAAGATTTTGCAAAAAAGTAGATAGAGGCCACTAGCTATGAAGAAGTCACACAAAAGTGACACAATGGCTTCTGACAGCTGGGTGAAATGCTCCCCCTTTCCCGTTCCCTCCTGGCAACATGGTCCCCTAGATGTCCCAGGAAGGAGACACACAGAGACCGCAGGAGGGGGAAGCAAAGAGAGAGTTTATTCACATGGTCAGGGGTATTTAAAGGGCTTTAGGGGATGTTGGTCACAACCAATAGAAATCGAGGGCTGGCAACTAATATGGGAAAGGGTTAACAAAGGGTTAACAAAGGACTAATAAGGGGGCATTAGGCAAATGCTAAGGCAAATTCTTGCATACTAATTAGGAAGATGAGGGTTTTCTCTCAAGGGGTTTTGGGAAGAAGAAAGTCTACTCAAGTCCAAAAAAAGGCAAAAGATCCATTCCACAACACAGCAAAAGCCTCAGCCATCAAGGCATCCTGGCTGGTCTCTCACTTTCCTCACAGGCCCACGGCCATAACGACTGACTGTTGCTATCTCTGTCCTTCAAGAACAACTCTAGAGAACTCTTTTTTTTTCTGACCTTCTAGTAGGCATTTTCTTGCCTCTGAGTGGAGCGAAGTAGTATTCCTAAAGCGGACTTTAAAAGTCATTGTTAAAATGGAATAATAAGAAAAATAAGTCCAAGTATTACAAGGAAGCAACCAAGTGTACGTTAAAAATGGAGTGAAAGTAAAAATATAAAAAATTATTTAGACTGTTTCTACTCTATTTTTTTATTGTTTTTTGCTCTCGTAAGAGGGATGAATTTGTTCTGGTCCTGGTAAACAGAGACATGTCATGTGCCTATCTAGGAAAATTCTTTTTTGTTTTCTTCCAGTTTCTCATGGAATAAGTTTGATTTTACTCTAGTGAATAAGGTAAACCCTAAATTTCAAAAAATGTGCCCCTGATTCCCAAAAGGTGAACAAGACTTAGAAAATATCAATACTTGCCTGGAGAGCTTAGCCTCATTAATATATGTTTTAGAAACTCTGAACCTGAAAACTCTGTGTAAAGGAATAACTATAGGCAGCCCTATTTGCTTTTTTACTCATTTCTACCATCACCAGAAAGGAAAAACATCTCCATTTTCTCAGAGGAATGAAAAAAAGTGTTCTCTTTGAGACAGAGGAAACCAAAATGGAAGTTAATTCATTTTTCTGTGAGTCCAGATTCCTTTAAGATGACTAGATTTTAATGACATAAGAGGCTTGAGACCAAATAAGCCTAAGATGAAATACTTTCAGAAAAGTTCAGAAATACATTGTCAGGGATTAAGCAAATCAGAACACCAGACAACTAGATAGCTAGCTGGAAAAAATGCTAAAGTGTGAGAGAAAAATGCTTCCATCTCAGACGATTTTGTTACCACCCTCTATACTAAAATAAGAAATATGGAAAAAAAAAAGACCAGTTACTAAATTTGTAGAAAAGGTGAGGAAATTAAGAGAATGAAGAAGATGGAATACACGGAAACAAAGAAAAAAATCAAACCTACTCCAAACATTTGTCTCTACTTCCAAACACTGTTATGAACGAAACCATATGAAACATTGAACATCTCAATGACTGCAACAAGCTACATCTTTAACCTCTCTACTCCAGATTTATTTTGTGTCTTTTTCGTTTATTTGAAAAATTTTGGGGTTTGTTTTCATAGGAAATACAGGATAAATTCCTAGAAAAAATACACTGAAATAACAATATCGAGAAAAAATCCTATTCCAATAGTAATCTTGGTAATGTTTTCCAGGACCTGGATGCTGACCCAGGGATTTGACCTTCCAGCTGAAGCTTGGACCCATCCCATTACTGTGTAATACATAATAGTCTCTTATAGGAAAATACATCAATGAGATAATGACACACCAATTTCAATTATAAAATGTTTGAGGATTCAGAATATTGTACATTCTGATTCCATACACTTAAATTCATGCATTTGGCTTTGTTTCATCACTTTTTAAAATGGATATTTTTATTTTTTTATACCTTTTTAGGCACTAGGCATTTTTAAAATTTAACAAGTGAATCATCCCAGACTGATTCGCACATTTAATTTTATTGTCTAGCATAGGCAACATATTTGATACAGTGTTTCAAGGGATAAAAATCATTCCATTATTGCGACCTAAAGGAATGGTATTAATTAAATTTCCTAGCTAAATTCTCCTGAAAAAATGAGTGAGCCACTTGTCACCGCGTTCAATCTCAAATGAAACAGAGAACAGGTTTTTGAAAAGGAGGCATTCTGCAAGGTCTGTCTAAGAATTTCAGTGCAGATCTGTCCACTAGCACAGTGGGCTGCCCTGGAAATTGAAATGCTGCCTAGATCTTTCAGGGGACTGTGGTCTGTGGCCAGATCTGAGGATGCCCATATGCTGTATTTTCTCAAGAAGGTCTTAGGAGGCAATTCTGAAGTTATTTCCTCCCTTTCATTTGCTGAGACGCTATGAGAGCACCTATTAAAATCTCTCACAGAGAAGAGGGCATGTGGCATTTTTCTGCAGATTTCCTCTTTTGGAATGGTGAATTCTTTTTCAGTATGCATTTTCTATCTTATGCTGATAAACAGGATCTGTTTGCTCTGCTCAATGTCAACACTGTACCTTGTGACTCCTCTGATATTGAGATAGCTACTTACAGAAATGAAACATTCCTTTTTCTTTGTGAACTTGTATGTAAAATCCTCCACTGGATGGATATCTGTGACAGAATAAGTAGTATCATCTGTATAACCTTTTGCCAAAGTCTTTTATGAACGTCTTTCCTAAAAATCTAAGCCTTATGTCCAGTATGGAATCACATCTGTGGTAAATTTACCTACTGTTCAAGATATGCATAAGGTAAGGCGAAGATCCCACATAGTGTACTGCCCCCAGCATAAGAAAGACGTGGACCTGCTGGAGGAGCTCCAGAGGAGAACCATGAAGTTGCTCAGAGGTTTGGAGCACCTCCTCTACAAATACAGGCTGAGACCTGCCTTCAGGCTGAAGAAAAAAATGCTTTTGGAAGATCTTAGGGCACCATCCAGTACCTGCAAGCAGCTACAAGAAAGCTGGAGAGGGACTTATCACAGTGAGTTGTACTGACAGAACAAGAGGAAATCACTTTAAACAAAAGAGTATGTTTATATTAGATACTAGAAATAAATTCTTTACTGTGAGTTTGGTGAGGCACATCTCTGCAAGTATTCAAGGCCAGGTTGGATGGGGCTCTGAGGAACTTCGTCCAGTGAAAGGTTCTCGTCCATGGCAAGGAGATTGGAATTAGATAATCTTTAAGGTCCCTTCCAACCCAAACTATTCTTTGGTTCTATGATCTGTCATGCCTCCAGTTAAATGCTATCTTGCATTAAAAGCATGGTTTTATCTTTTGTCTTTGTAGAACTACTCAGGAGAGGTTTTTGTCTTGGATGAGGGACAGACAACTTGTTTTCATTATTCTTATATGTTTTGAAGTTATTTTTGACTGTATAAGTAACATCTAAAAAGCCAAAATTTATTATTCTGCTTATTATAGGAGAGTGTCTTTGCCAAAAGACAAGCCAAGTCAGAAGATGTTCAAGAACTATTACTGTGAAGGACAGCATTCTAATCCTCCTACACAGGATTTCTGTAACTATGCCACAAAGCAATAGTGAGTAGGACTCCAAGATTTCCAGACTATAAATAGACAACTATGATTTACAGTTCAAAAAGGCAAGACTATCAGGATTTACAATCTGTATCTGGGCTAAATTTTGACCATGACTATAGAAAGTATTTTTCCTTTGATTCATCTCACAAAGATGTGTTTTACAAGTGTCTCTTATCAAATAAGAGTGAAAACTAGCTGAGCTATTACTGCTCTGAAACCTGTGCTGCAAGAGTATTAACCTCCTTGTACTATTAAATTTGTGTATGATAAAAAATTTGATTGCTGCAAAACCAGTGGAGCTATTAATACAACAGAACTCTGTGGAAAAAAGTAATTGTTTCACAATTTCGGTTGTCTGTCTTCACATTATTCTCCTCTTAGGGAGAATCCTCTGCGGAACTTCTGCTAACAAAGTAAATAAATTCTACTTTTATGATCCTTCAGATTATTGTAGATAAAATGTGAGAGGAATTGTTGTTTTCAAAATTTCTAACCGTAAAATAAAAGGAATTTTATGTCAGATTTCATTCTCATTTAATTTCTTTTTTCTGGTCAGTCTGTCAGTTACGGTCTTTTGTAACTCTCACAACCTCATTAAAAAATATAATTAGGCCAAATCAGAATTCCCCTTGCCAGAAAACAAGGCAACTCACATGATGTTCAGGAAGAGAGGATTAAATGTGTAAAAAGGAAACCTATACACAGAAAATACTCAGAGGACTACAGGTTTAGATATTCAAGGTAGCTAGGAGAAGTGAAATGCTATCCAGAGCTAATATGTCTATATCAGCTATGATTCTGAGACATGAATAACAGTTTTTTATCACACTTGACTCTTAAAGTTAACAAATTAATTATACATAAGTGGGCTATGTTTCCAAGAAATCTTAAGACAAAATTGCCATGATAGCAGCAGCAATGAGAAACTAGGATAATATATTTATCCCTACACTGGAATAAGAAAGTCCTAGTATGACTCTGTTTTACCTTCTGGTACAGATATTATCACAATATCTCAGCATTTAGGCCAGCTTATTCTACCAAACGGAGCTATACCATACAGAACTTGAATAAGGCAAGTATCAGCATGAATTAAACCAGACTGAGAGTCTTCCTAGATTTAGGACCCAGTATACCATTGCATTGTGCGTCAGCCATATTCATTTACTTCAGCTTCCCTCTCTCTCAGTGGAATTTTCTACTCACAATTATGGACAGAAAAGATTTCCTTGCCGAAAGCAGATTATTTTAAACAGTCAGGTCATAAAAGAAAATATGTCCCAGAGCCTTATGACATTTTTGCTTGCTATATACTTCTGACAATGAACTAACAGGGTGATAATCACAGACAAGAATATAAAGGTTGACTTGCTCTAGAGGTAGGTATGTTTTATTTCTTATATTAATTTTATACATAGCACAATCTTTTATTTTCACAAATTGTACTATTTCAAAATGATTTAGTGTATTTTCAAAGTTTCTTTTTGTTTCAGTTTAAACAAATAGAATATTCAAACAACATGAAACATTTGAGAGCTGAGGACTGGTTTTAGTTTTTCTCCAAAAAGAGGACTAGGACTGCCTATTGGATGAAACACGTCCAATAGATTATGCTTAAATCTAAATTTTCCTTAGTATTGTTACAATTTTACCTGTTGTTGAGTAGGAAGTTAGTATCAGAAATTTTGTCTAAATGTACTAATAACCAAGGGAATCAAAACATAAAATCAATACGGGAGACATGAATATAGCAAAATTTTCTTTCTACATTCAAGCCATTCAGGAAGTGGAGAAACTCTTTTGCATTTAAGCTAAATCCAACTACAGTCATCTAATAGAAATTTAATCACATTTCCTTGCATAAGCAGAGGATTGATTGTACAAAGTATTAAGTATTAATTTTTCATCTTTCTCCAGTTTTCAGCCTCTAAAACCAGGCACCTTTATTGTTGAGGGTTTTTTGTGAGGCTTTGAAAATACAAAGGTGAAAAACTCATATAGGGATAAAAACAACTCATTGAGGAAAACAATTCTAATTAAATTCTTTACTGCCATAGTAAAAAATACGGAATTTGCCTGAGCATATTTTCTGAGGTGTCAGGGTAGTGCAAAATAGACACTGAAATAAATAAACTTTATGCTGTACAACTGTCTGCCAGATTTGAGAAGAATGGGTCAATGATGCCCAGATGGTCTTTTGCATTTCCTGTTCTTGCAGTACATAAGATTTATTTGTAAAAGAGATAAAGAGCTACACATGTGCAATCAATATATATTTACACAACGGAAGATGCTTAGTACTTTTGCAAAAAAACAAGAATGAAGCCACAAGAGAATATTCCTAACACTGAACTTTCATATTTGCCTCCAAACCCATACTCAACAAAACTGACAGTATTTTTACATTTAATCCACACTAAATGGATTCTAGCTGTTAATGTTACAAATATTTTGCTGTAACATTATGAACGAGGGTAGACCATATATTACTATGTATAAATCTATAAAAAATGCTATAGTTACAAATGTGCACGTGCAAGATTTAGATACTGCTGTTGTAGTAGTTGCTCGGACCATTCTTCTGAGCATAGAGGTAGTACTGAAACACTGCCACCAAAAGATCTACACCCTGTGCTTAATGCGTGTACACTGCCGAATTTTAACTTTAAAAATAAAATGTTTCCAATGAATATTTTTTTAGTTACTAGTTCCATGCTTCAGTCCATTGGTTTGATATAAATAAGAGTATTCATTTACCTTAGAAGTAAATATGTGAAGAGTGATGGCTTTTACTTCTTGCTTTTAAACTATATATATTGTTGATGTGATATAAGAAAATATGTAAGTACAATATCCCCTCTTTATTAGAATGAGAAAGATAAAATAAAAATGATCCTTGTAGCATCTTTGTAACAGTCCTGTCGCTTAAATCCTGCATCTTGTTGAGCTCTGATTTCCTTTACAACCCCATCGCCAGCAGCCTGGTTCTCTGTTTCCTGAAACCACAAATTTCAGGTCAAATTCAGAGGCTTCTTGGCTATCTTCCTGCAAAAGCAACACAGGTACTAGTCAGATGTGGCATACCTGTCATTGATCTTTCTTGGTGTGAGATTTGGTTGGTATTGCATGTGCTAGCAAGCTGTTTATACCCATGTTTATGAGTTCCCTCACTTCAGTGAACATCATATTCTGACACAGTTTCTTCAGTTTAGCTGCAGGTACTATTTAGACTACTACTTTCTGTGTCATACCAGTACTAGGTTGCTATTCTTGGAAATGTATCTCTTTTTACCTTACATTTACTGACTTTAAGCAATCTGACTGATATTTCATATTACATATGCTGCTGCAGTTACCCAATGAGATTGTCACAAGCTTGTTTTCACTGTTCAAGACAAAGAAAAGTGAAAATATAAGCTAAGGACTCAATTGTACAAGCATTTGCCATTATGAAGTGTCATATTGGAAACAACAAAATTTACTCATATTGAGAATTGTAGTGATTGATTTAAAAGGTCTGCAGGATGGTACTCTAACTTGTACAGAAGATCACCTTTCTTGAATTCTAGAGTCTCAGAGTATGATGAATATTTACAAGAAATATTCTGCAAAATGTGGAATATTTTAGACATCACCAGTTCTCAGTGAAATGTACAGTGCTAAATAGATACTAGTAAGTTTGTTATACTGTAGATAAAAATGACATTTAGTAAGTTTTTGAGTGATGTGACACAGCTAAATCATGTCACATAATGATTTCAAACATAGACTGGGACATCAGCAGAATAAAAGATTGAGTACTTACCTAGAGATATTAAAGATGTTAAGATTTTTATGCAAAATCTAATTATATTGCACATGTAGTCTATATGTTACAGATTCTGTATTATGTTTGCATGACAAGATTTTGGTAGTGGTGGACCTACAAGGTTGGATTTTTTGAGAAGCTGCTAGAAGTTTTTCCCATGTTTAATAAAGTCAATGCCAACTGGCTGCAAGATAGATGCTGATAGATGCAAGATAGATGGTTGCTGGCTGTGACTGAAACCATCAGTGACAGTGGTAGTGCTGCTGGGATAAAGGATTCAAGAAGGGGAAAATGTTCCTGCACAACAGCAACTGTAGCCAAAACAAAGAAGTGAAAATAGGAGAGAAACAGCTCTGTGGACACCAAGGTCACTGTAGAAAAAGGGGGAGCAGGTGCTCCAGGCACCAGAGCAGAGATTCCCCTGAAATGTGTGGTGAGACCATGGGTGAGGAAGGGTCTGTCCTTGCAGCCTGTGGAGTCCAGATAGGGAAGCAGATATCCACCTGCATGATGTGAAGGACCCCCCCCATGCTGAAGCAAGTAGATGTCTGAAAGCATTGTTGACCCCTTGAGAAGCCTGTACTGGAGCAGGCTCCTGACAGGGTCTATGGTACCAGGGAGCGAGGAGCCCATGCTACATCAAGTTTGCTGGTAGAACTTCTGATCTGTGGGGGACCCATACAGGAGCAGCCTGTTCCTGAAAAACTGCACTCCATGGATGGGACCTTCACTGATGCAGTTTAAGAAAAAATGCAGCTCCTGGGAAGAGGAAATTCATGGAGAACTGTCTCACACAGGAAAGACCCCATGCTAGACAAGGGGAAGAGTGTGAGGAAGAAGGAGTGGCAGAGACAAGATGTGATGAACGGACAGCATCCCCCCCTTCTCCATTCCCCTGTGCCACTGGAGGAAGAAGGGGCACAGGGAAGATGTTTTGGTTTTATTTCTAGTTATCCTACTCTGACTTGATTGATAATAAAGTAATTTATTCAACTTGGTTCTGATTTTCCCTTATGGCAACTGGTGAATGATCTCTCTCTGTACTTACCTACAAGCCTTTAATTGTATTTTTTCTCCCCCGAAAAAGAAAACATAGAGAGGTTTTGGTGAACATCTGGCATCTAGCAAGGTTCAACCCACCACACATTAAAACTGTCACTTGCAGAAGTGAATCATCAGCTAGCAGCTAGCCATCTATCCTTCTAACATGTACTTTAAGAAGGACACCATACAGTTACACAGCCATGACACACATAGTTTGTAAGTATGGCCCATCATACCTGTCTTCTCACAGAAATAAACACGAAACTGTGAAAGGAATGCAGAAAGAGCAGTGACTTCATAATTCCAGTACTACTGCTTTTCGGCTGTTTGATAATATTAGTCTGTTTATGAGGTATGAAGTTACACTTATCCTTTTGTCTGAGTTAAACACTGAGCCTTGTAAGCTAAAGCTAAAGGGTAGAGCTTATGTCTGTGTTTTTAGGACTACTAAATTATACATATGTCAAATAAAGATTTCAACAGTTTTCAGTATCATTCAATTGAGTCGCTTTTGTTCAATTCAATAAAATCAGAACATGAGTCAGTAAGTCAGTAATGTCAGTAAGCACTGACATTACCGTGGTTGCACTGTTCACATTGCTTTCTGCATATAGCTCTGCCACAGACACAGAAATCTCTTATATTTCCCTGGTGTTTTTTTGTTTTTTTTTTTTTTTTTTTTCAGAATCAGTGGAAAGGTGCATTGGCTCTGCTTACTCTGTTACAATAGATTGTCTTTGAATACATGGAAACTGTAAAATTTCCAGTCTTCTTCCAACATACTAATATGTATTTTGGGTTNTAACAAACCCCTTTGGGGTTGTGCCCCGGGACACTGGGTTATACTGTTGGGTTTTGGTGAGTTGAAAGCAGTTTTCTCTTGTGTCAGTGTATTTATGGTAATATCTTTCATTAAATTGTAACTCTGACTTAAAAATCTCTCTTGTGGTGGGTCCATTTCTCCTTCTGGTTTACCTCTAAACCAGCACAGACAGTGAAGGGATTCCCTTCAGCAGGATAATTTGAAAGGAATAGTTTGCATTTGAATACTGCCTCTTTGCACTTTAGTACATACAGACTGTGTGGAGCATAAATTCACTTAGATCAGGACAGTAATCTGTCACAGTAGTTTTCATGCTTGACACACTACCCTACTGCCAATCCACCAGATACTTTATTTCTTCCTCCCCTCTTATGATGTTAGAAAAATACATAAAAAGGCATTTTCTGATGGCATCTGGGCATGCAGAAGAGGCCCTTTAGGGGTGTGCAAGAACCTTTTGTAACCCAGTATCTTAAAAACTATGCCTGGACTTAGAGCTATGGCATTTTGGAGACTGTCTCCCAGAACAAGGCCCAGCCTGAGAACACCAATGTTGGGAAAAATGTGTGTTTAAAAACTAGAAGTTGGGCCTTGTGATAGCCTCCAAATGCATTAACTGTGTCTGTATGGTGAGTAGTTTCTTTCGCCATTACCCTGACCTGACAGCGCGACAGCGAACAGGGCTTCCATACCACAAGATCTGGAGACTGGAGGAGCAAAGATATTGTGCCAGTTTAACAACAAAGGTCTGTTGTCTGTTATGTTGATGTTCCATGTTTTCAAAGAGTAAAAACAGTGATTGTGAATTTCTTGTAGCAAGATCAGGAATCAGTAAACTATTAAAATACAAATTTGGAATTTTTACTGCTAGAAGACAGAGTTATGTGACCTTTTATGTATATGCTGACTACTGAGGACTGTTAAAAAAGTCCCTGTTTTTAATAAAAGAGTAAAGTAAAGAAGTTAATCACTGTTCACTAAGTGGATAAAGTGTATTTTCTAAAAGTTGGAGTTTACTTTTGTGTATTGTATGTAGTGCTTCTTTCCACAGCATGAGAGAATAATTTTCCTATTTGCAGGGAAATGAGAAAGAATTATAATTATTTGTTTAAAAACATAAATGTACCTCAGCTGAAGACATGAGTTAATAAGCCTTTTAACCTATTACAGCTTATGAAGACCCTATATGAATGCATTTTGCAAAGTATGGTTACAATGTTGTGATTACCTGGTTCTGAAAAATAATATGTAGCCCTAAGCATCATAAAACCTTCTGGAGCGTCTTTAGATTTTGTCTCACTAACAATAATAATAACCAGGTTTAAAGTTCTCCTGCCCTGCTTAGAACAAAGGTCTTTTATTAATTAAAATGACTCTGCACCCCTAAATAACATTATGCACAGAATAGGTGCATCTACGATCAAAAAGAGATTTGATCCACTGAGATGCAGCAATTTATGATTTATGTTTTCCCTCTCTTTTTTTTCTTTTTATAGTGTATTATTATAGATGTAAGTAATATTTCATATTCCTGAAAAGTTTAATTTTTAAAGCAAACTAAAATTTCTCTTTGTGCAATTGTCAACGTCATAAATTAATTTTTTAAATTGAAAACTGATAGAAAAAATATTTGATTTCTGATTTCTTTTTTTGCTTTACCTGCAAGTCAATGTTGCTTCAAGGAAATTATGTATCTCTATTTGTTAACACAGGTAAATAAAAATAAAGAGTGGTGTTACAATGGTGACAATAGTAGATTTGATCATACTGATGATTTTCTGCAAACTTAAAATGCAGTATGCTTCTAAAACCTCTAACTTAGATTTAGCACTTTTCATTTCAGCTTCTGCAAGCTGCATTTCATTTTTACAGTTCCAAAATACTGTAGTAGAAAAAGGTCTAAATTTAACTTTGCTGATTATTTTCCTGGAAGGCAATCCCATGCAGCATATTGAAAAATATTCCCAACAACCTTCTTTTATTTGAGTGTGGTTATTTAAATGTAAACAGTTTGGGATGAACTCAAATGAATAGAAAGATTTGTTCCAATTTCTGTGGAAGCAGAACTCTGTGAGTTAAACTCAACATTTTGAAGGAGATATGCTTCAAAATGTCAAGAAGCTAACTTAAAAAAATATACCCATGTGACTTTTTGAAATGTATCATCTTAATTTCTTATCTCCTGCCTTCTGGTGTTGGTCCATGTATGTTTTTTACTATTAATATTAGTAAATTCCATATTTTATTAAATGTTATTATTACTCTTTTTTGTTGTTTTTTTTTTTTCTAATATCCATAGACATATATACTGGGGGAAAAATGAAAAAACATAAAGAGCTTTGATTCTTCCAGGACTCTATGATTTTAGTATCTGGGGCTTTCAGAGAAGGGCCTATAATATAGACTTCACAGCTGCATTGAGCCCATTTATGACAGAGTGCATTTTCCATTTTCTCTAAAGCATCTCTTATGTATTAGAATTTTTAACCTAACCAATATTGATAACACACTATTTTTCTAGCTTTTGCTGAACAGTATTTGCAGAGCACCAAGAATTTCTGCTTCTTAGTGTGTCCCCACAGTGATGTACCCTGTTTGTGATTTGGTGTGCACAGTAGTCTGGGAGGTGACACAACCTAGAAGATGACTCAAACTAACCAAAGAATAGTTCCAAACCATATGATGTCATGGTAAGGAATAAAAGGGAAAAGAGGGGATTTTAGCTGGACTACATGTCATTTGTTCAAGAACTGACTAAGCATTGGTATGTACATGGGAGTTGGAAGTGAGTGCCTTTGCATCTCTCTTCTGGTTGTTTTTTTTTGTTGTTTATCTTTTTTCCCCTCTTCTTTCACTTATCCTTCGCTTATTAAAGAATTAATATTATTAGTAGTATTTATTATTATTAATTATTACCATTATTAATCTTATCCCCAAGTTCTCTTGCCTTTATTCCTCTTTTCCTCTGTCCCTGTCCCACTGGAGATAGGGGGTGTGAAGCCTGGGGAAGTGACTGCGTGCTGCTCAGCTGCCCACTGGGTTTAAACCACAAGAGCTCACCCACATAGGCATCTCCTCCCTCCCCTTTCTCAGTGCACTAGTTCTGCCATTCTTCCCAGCTCTACCAGAAATATCGTTCTAGTGAAAGAAAGAACTGTGGCCAATAACAGTTCTCATTAACCTATACAGAAGATCCTAAAGGGTCAGTACACATCATAAAGAGCCATTACGCATCATAAAATAAGCCCACATAAATACAAGCACAAAGGCATCCTTTCATTTTTTTGTAAAATGCCCGAATCATGAAAAAAGAATTTGACTTATTGTTAGACACTCTCATAACAAAATTTGTACTGGAACACATTTGCTGCCTTGTTTTTTTCACTGGCTGGAAAAGGGCAAGGCAAAGCTTTCCAAATCCTAATTAATGATTCTCTACAGACCTTAGTGTGGTCACTTAATTCCTACTTAGTGGACAAAACAAGTTCAGACAAGGATGGACAAAGCTTTGATGATGAAACACTGCTAACATACCCAAAAATATTGTCAATTATTTTCTGTTAGAAATAAACTACAGAATCAAAGAACTATTACAGTTTTTATTTTGCTAAAATACATACATGTATTTAATTCCCACACATGCTACAGCATGTTGTATCTTAAGCTCAAACAGTAAGAATTACCCTGCTTCAGTTTCTATTAGACCATTTCTCACAGAAGTGAGAGATGCAGCCTTGTTCTGTTAACACAAAGATTCTGTAGTGACTGAAGAGTTGTAGATACAAAGTATTGACAGTTTTTTCTTGGACAGAGAAAGACATAAAACTAACACAAACTTTGTCTTTTAAAAACCCGACACAGTGCTTTTACTATTTAAGGTCTTTTAAATGACATTTTAATTAGGCAAGATTTACAATTCTGGCTACACCCAAGGCTCAGTTAACAAGTCTCCTGAGACTAATCTTTAAATCTGAATGGTTCTTCTGTAAATGGGAGACACATATGAAAAATAAAACTTAATCATTTGTGGCTGAAAGGTTTTCTTGTGAAGTTCTAGTGCACCTTAATATGTGTTAAAGACACAGGTCTAAAAAAACCCAAGTTTTGGAAATTCAAATCAAAGAAAAATGGTTTTTGTTCAGCTTAAGTGCTCTGTATTGCCTGCATAGGCTTTAAAAAATTCAAGCAGTAGGCCTTCAGATTTAATAAATTAGTGTTAAATTAGCTTTAGTGTTTTACACAGTGTTCTACTAAGGATTCCTTGAAGATCTGCCCTTAGAAGTCTGGAGGATGTATTATTAAATACATTCTTCTTTGTATGTATTAGTCTGTCACAGTTCATCTGTATTATTCCATGGAGGAAATAGTAAAGTTCAAACACAACAATTTAGCACAGAATGCCTAGGGCACCTAAACAACATTGAAATCTGAGTAGCTGTTTGCAACGTAAATGTACAAGAACTTTCTCTCAAAAAGCAGCCTCATCTGGAAACTTTACTCATTTATTTTTAATGTTAGTGTATTTGAATTCTTTTCATGGTAATATTATAAGTGTTTTTCAGTATTTCCAGTAATTTATATATGGGTCCCAAAATTTCAAGACAGTGTATTTTAAATCAAAATTGTAAAAAAATAGTAGAAATTGCCTTAAATTTGAAGGGAGATACTTGTTCTACCTTTATCTTAGCAGTTTCAAATTTTTTGATTTGTTGATTTTTTCAGTTACATAGACCACATGACTATAATAAGATACTCTTGACTTAACACAATACTTTATTATTTCTTGCTGTGCTCATTATAGTAAAGATTGATCAAATCAGTGGGTTTCATAGGTGTTTAACAAGTGAGATGAGAAAGTTTCTGATAAAATTATTACATACAAATGAAAAAATGAGCAGACCCAATTTTCAAAATTTTTATGTAAACAAGACCTATCTGTTTATAGAAGGGCTTGTGAGAGCATATAAAATGGAATTAAAAATGTTTACAACTTTTTTCCTGAATTTCAAGTTGTGCTATTTGTTGGTAGATTTCTCTGGACTTCAGTCTTATTTAGATGGCAGAAAAAGATGGAAATCTTTCTTGCATTGCATTGGTGTACTGCATTGCAAATATCAGTCTATGGTGATTGAATAATGTTACTTATAATTTGGTGCATTTTTATTTTTTTTTTATTCACTGTGATGAGATAACTGCAGTGGAATTTCCACTTTCAAAACTAAAGACAGTTATGGATGGCCACCAGACATTGCTTCTGTTTTTATGAGATATTCAATGAGAAGGAAATAGAAAAAAAACCAGAGAAACTGCCTTCATAGTTATTGTTTATAAAAAAAATCTAGAAAAAACATTGACAATCATTTAATTCTGTTACAATTTCTGTACTAAAGTAAAAGGTTCTTTCTGGTAGCCCGAGCTACTTGAAGCGCTAATTTACACATTTTATGCTTTTGTAATAATTTTTCCAAGTGTTTAGGCTGAAGGAAGAGCTATCTCGAATTTCTGCACTGAGAATAACAAAGAATTTGGGAAGCTTTATCAACTAAATATTTTAAAAATTATGAGTAGTGGAATCTGTAATGTAGCAGCAGATAATTTGCAAAGACAGAAGAGAGACAGCTAATTTCAGAGAAGCTGTGCAACTGGGGAAATATCTATGTACGGATGTGAACACACCCTCACAAAATGAAAACTACTGACTGTATTTTATGTGTGATGTGATAACTGCTACTAGTATTATTTTGCCTTCTCAGGGCCCTATCATAAAAGCTTAGCCTGATGATGATACAGGTAGTTCAGGCAATGGCCACCCAGATGGGAGAGACCAGGAACAAAAAATTTTCCCTGGGACTACGGGCAGAAAAAGAACTTGATATTGTTGTTGTCATGTATCTAATATGTTCTGGCTAGAAAATGTACAGAGTACTTTCATAGAGACCAATTTATTTTGTATTACTAAAAGTATCCAAAATATTTATTTAGATCCAAAGCACGGAGCAAGTATTCAAAAATCAAATCAGGATCACCATGCTCCAGTTGTCTCTTTTTTCAGTCATGAAGAAAATCAGGGGGCTAGAGCATCTTTTTAAGGAGTTTTTCTCCCTTGACTTCATGGGTTGATGTCTTTCAAAGCATCCCATGACTGATGACAGTGAATAGATTTAGGGCAGTAGTCAGCATACTAATGAATCCTCTGATTATGTGGAACATGCCCTAAAAGCTTCTGCATCCTGGTCTTCCGTTTGTGAATTATATTGTTGGCCATTGACTTTTTCCTGTTGTCATGCTAAATAATTCTCAGAAAGTTTTCTACATTGGAATTCTTTCACATGCATGGAACACAAGTAGCTTTACTGGATATTTCTCAAAGGTTTGTACATTGGCCTTTGTACAGAAGTGAAAGAAATCAAGGCAACACAAAATAATTTTCTTTCTATAGACTGTTAAAATATTTTTTATCAAACAGTATAAGAGTTAAGATGAAAAAAGACCTTAAAATCAGAAAGCTATTGTGACATTTTATAAAATTCATACAATTCATCTTTAGAGAATTTGGTGAACTTCTATAATTTAACAGATTTTACAAAATGCTTAGAATATTTAACAAAAAACTTCCCATTTATATGACTGGAAATTATGTACATAAATCTTTAAAAATGAAGTGTTTAAGCTTTGAGGTATCATATATCTTTGCAGAACTTGTGGCAGAAATAAAGGATGACCTTTCTACTGAAAGTGTATGGTAAATGACTGTGAAAATAGGAAATTAAATTTATAAAGAAAATTGGCTTTTTCAGACATAAGTGATTCACATAATTTTGAAAATCCCAGCTTAGTTTAAGAGTGCACTTTTCCATTATGCACTGTTAAAATCTGTTTGATGTTTTATTACAGACTAACTGTAAGATATTTTTAACTCCCCAAACCCATTGATTTTTCATCAGTTTCTCATATAAAGTTAATCTTCATAATGTGCTAAATCCTCCCTGTATTAATAAAAGCCAAACAATATCAGAAAGGAAAACGAGCCCTGATTCTCTAGTTTAATTACTGAAATGTTTGATTTTGAATGCCTCAGTGCTTTTTCTTTGTACTTAACCAAATGTAAGATTAGTGCTTCATGTATTGCAGAATTTAAATTCTACTTTATTTTTCCCCCTCCAGGAAAAGAGACGATACTTGAAAATCAGGATTGCTGCCACCATCCTTAGATATTTGTTTTTATCTTAGTTTACCATTAGAAAAAAAAATATTCAAGATGTAATAATTTGCTAGTTTCCTTGTTTAAGGAACAATTTTACAGTTGTGTAGTAAATATTTTGTTGTTGTGTATGTGCGTGCTAAAATAATAAACTTGAACTGTACCAAATTAATTGCATTTAACACAGTAAGGTATTTCCATCAGTTGCTTTTCTACTATACTATTTTAAAACAATTCAAGACAAAAATATTTGGGAAAATTATTTGATTTTTATGGACTGCACAAAAAATTTGGTGTGCTCCCCCTTCTTGCCTTTCTGTGCTGCAGTTGACAAATAGGCAAAAAACATCTTTTGATTCATGCAGCCATCTCTGCAAATGTCAAGTGGTTGATCACAAATGTTTTAGTATAATAAGCCTTTCTGTGTACCAGGAAATAGAAATGTGCATTGTTGTCAAATAAACCATCAGTGTGAATTTTAGGACTATTCAAAAAACAAAGAAAGATTAATGCTTGCCAAATAGAATAGTCTAAAACTGGCAGACTCGGATGAGGTTTGGGATACTTTTTTACAAGTTTTTGAGAGGGTAGCATAAGAAACAGCAAAAAAAAACAAAAATAAAAAACTTCAGAAAATGCTTGAGAGCATCCTTTAAAAGGCCTTTAAAAGCCTCATGATTTAGACCATGATCTGCCTGATAACTGGGATTATAGTAATTGTGTTTATTCCTTTTGAGTAATTTTTATTATTTTTTCCTAGTTGAAACAAAAAAGAATAAAATCAGAAATTGAGGTGGGCATCTGAGTTTAACTTACTACTATTTTCCAAAGAAATGGAGCTTGACATTCTCTCTGTCTAGTGATGGTCTTTGGACAGAATAAAACCATAGACTGAGATCCTACTAAAGGCAGAAAAGTATGATTGGCTATGCATTTTGTGGATCTAGCAGCTAAAACGAGAACACAGAATTATTGTAATGTTGTATTAGAGATGATAATCTGACTGCCATATCAAAAGAAGGCATTGCTAAAGAGCATTAGCTAAAAACATAGTCAATCTGCTTTCCAGTCCCTTCAGGAATAAGCTAGTGAAGGGTTTTTATAGGCATGGGATGGACAAAATAACTTTTCTGTGTTTTAACCTATTTTAAACCCCCTAAAATAATGCATTCCTCTTATCTTGGTCATATGTCTTCTGTTGCATGAGGGATTAAAAGGGATATATT